>SJYC01093820.1:0-48708 GCA_006408675.1 Madoqua kirkii | reverse complement strand
GCTGCAGCACGCCAGGCTCCCCTGTCTCCCGGAGCTTGCTCAGACTCATGTCCATCGAGCCAGTGATGCCATCCAACCATCTCATCCTCTGTCGTCCCCTTCTCCTCCTGCCCCCAATCTTTCCCAGCATGAGAGTCTTTTCCAGTGAGTCGGCTCTTCACATCACATGGCTGATGTATTGGAGCTTTAGCTTCAGCATCTGTCCTTCTAATGAATATTCAGAACTGATTTCCTTTAGGATGGACTGGTTGCATCGCCTTGCAGTCCAAGAGACTCTCAAGAGTCTTTTCCAACACCACAGTTCAAAAGCATCAATTCTTTGGCGCTCAGCCTTCCTTATGGTCCAACTCTGACATCTGTACACTGCTGGAAAAATCATAGCTTTGACTTTGTGGACCTTTGTCGGCAAAGTGGTGTCCCTGCGTTTTAATATGCCGTCTAGGTTTGTCACAGCTTTCCTTCCAAGGGGCAAGCATTGTTTACCTTCGGGGCTGCAGCCACTGTCCGCAGGGATCTGGGAGTCAGAGAAGATAAAATCTGCCACTGCTCCTCCGTCTGCCCCTTCTATTGGCCATGATCGTAGTTTTTTGACTCTTGAGTTTTAATCCAGCCTTTTCACTCTTCTCTTTCGTCAAGAGGCTCTTCAGGTTCCCTTCACTTTTCTGCTGTTGTGGTGGTGTCGTCTGCGTATCTGAGGTTAGACTGAGAGGTGGTGCTTTATCTTGGTGCACAGAGAGAAACCCGAGTTTTTAATAATGACAGGGACCTGGAATTTAGCTTCTGCGCCTCCTCAGAGCCCTTTGCTCTGTATGCTGGGAAACCGGCCTGATGAGTGTCACGGGAGAGGAGCCGTGTCTAGAAGGGAAAGTAATCTAGCCAGAAAATGGTAGAATGATAGGGAATCTCAACAATTATTCAGTGAACTACCCTCTCTTTCGCAGCAGAAGAAAACAAAAGACTGATGATGGGTTATGGCAGACTCAAGTCTTTCTGCTCTGAGTTCTGCCCTGGGCCACACCCATCTCTGCCTGGACCACAAGTCTTCCTGAGCAGCGATGATTACAGAGCCCTGGTACCTGCCAATGAGGATCAGGTTAACTTCCCTGTGAGTTGATCCACTGCAGGGCGGGTGAATTACGCTGGTGCTGGTGGAGCCACCCTCCATCCTCTGAAGCGCCTTGCCCCTGGCAGGCTTCTTCCGACCAGCTGGGGAGTAACAAAGTCCACCCCAATCAGCGCCTCTGTGCTTGAGGATTTCTGGGTTATCTCACTGGTGGCTTCTGGTGGCCACAAAAAGAAAACAAACATGGTGATTGACAGCAGAAAAGGAATTCTGTGATTCAGATGCTGAATGTGTACAGAGTGGTTTGGATGGGACCTTGGAAAATTCTGCTGATTCCTGTGGAAATACTTTTTTTTTTTGACGGCATGTTATTATAGATTGTCTACAAAATGGAAATGGAAAAAATATGAGTGGGTTGGAGTCAGGGGTGTCATTGTGTGTCCAGGCAATTTCCCCCAAATGTCTTGCATGTCACGACTACAGTCCAGTGGATTTTGCTCTCTGTGGTTTTTGTTACATAGTTTCGGGGGTAAAATGATATACCTTTAAATCTCTACATGTTTCCTCATGTAAAGAGCTAAATATATGGACATGGTCTGTTGGGTCCTAACAGACCTTTCTGGGAACATGGGACGGGCTGACGTCAGAGTGGGCCGTGACCCAACTCCTGAGCAGGTGAGACCTCCGAGAGGCAGGATGGAGACCCGGAACCAGAGTCGCCAGGAAGGGGTGGTCCAGGGAGGGGAGAGAGGCGAGGGCTCCCGCGCAGGGGCCCGATGGAGGCCGAGCTCGTCTTCTGGGCTGCGCTGCCTTCGCTGAAGCCCAGGGCAGAGCCCCTGTGGTCGGAGAGGGGAGGGAAAGAACCGGAGGGGTTTCCTCGGTTTCAAAGCCGTAGCCTGCGAGCACCTGCGCAGTGGAGCCTCGCCAGGCTGCTTTGCAGATACGGTCGCTGCTGTCTTTGAGCTGCCAAAGCGGCCAGGCTTCTCCCACGACGCCTCTTGACGCCTCGTGCGGCCGCCGAGCTCCCGAGGCTCTCTGCTTGCGGGGCCGCCGCGCCTCGTGATGCCCACGAGCTCCCGCGGGTCTCCGGTCGCGGAGCCGCTTGTGCTGCGGTCTTTACAGCTTCCACCCTGCCTGGGCCTGCTTCACGCACAACAGGTACAAGAGAAAGTTTTATTGACTTGAACAGATAAGTTCTAATTCAGAGAGATTCCGTGAAACAGGAATGCTAGTAATCCCTCGCATAGAGGGTGACTTGCAATAAAGTAAAATAATTGATATAAAGTGCTTTGCTCAGGCCTGTGCACAAAGACCCTTGTTTAATATTAACTATCTTTATTATTGTGACCATTACTTGAACTGAAGCAATGCATCAGAATTTAAATAATTTTGCCTGCTGGTCTTTTGGCTTCTAACAATTACAATATGGACTTGAGTAAGTTTTGATGACTAAAATATGGTATTAAACATTTTTTTTGGAGTATAGTTTATATCCAATGTTGTGTTAGGTTCAGGTTTACAGCAAAGTGAATCAGTTCTACATGTACATATATCCACTCTTTTTTCAGGTCCTTTTCCCACATAGACCATTACAGAGTTTTTTAGTAGAGTTCTACGAAACAGAAATAGAGTCACAAATGTGGAAAATAAACTTATTGTTACCAGGGGTTAAGGAGGAGTGGAGGAGAGACAAATTGGGACATTGGGATTGACAAATACTCACTATTAAAATATGATATTTTAAATGTCCAGTGAAAACTGTGTTTGGAAACATTTCCTGTGCTCTGATCTCTGATGTTTGACCTCAGAACCAGAGTTGAATTGATTAAATCAAACACTGTCGACTTTAAATATTTCAGGTCCACAGAGGCCATATTTGGATCACAGAATGATGAAGAATACAAATTATTAAGACCAACTTGCATTTATCACTGAAGACTCCTATGGGAAGATCCTTGAACAACCCAAGTGACT
This sequence comes from Madoqua kirkii, assembly GCA_006408675.1. Classification (NCBI taxonomy): domain Eukaryota; kingdom Metazoa; phylum Chordata; class Mammalia; order Artiodactyla; family Bovidae; genus Madoqua; species Madoqua kirkii. Next base: position 45,671 of record SJYC01093820.1, on the reverse strand, counting down.
CGTGAAGAAACCATGATGTTCACAAGAAATGAGATAATGAGGTTTCTTTAAAGGCCAGGAGTTGCTCAACAGGCACGATGTGCTATAAATCATAGATGATGGTAAGAATGAGATGGCAGGGGCTGGGCTGCAGCGTGATGGTCCTCTCAGACTCGGAATCCATGGCAACATCCCCGTCTGTGGATCACTGATTTAGTGAGTCTGTTCTTTTGTGGTTTGGACATTATAAACTGTGGTATTTCAAGGGTCCCCACGATAGGGCAGGAAATGATTTTTTCGCCCTTTTGTCCTCATTGTTGGTGTGGCTTAGGGAATAAGTTTCCTGAACGTGAGAATGGATTATGGTGATACGTACGGTGGTGTGGGCTTTCCCAGTGCCTTAGTGGTGAAGACTCCATCTGCAGTGCAGGAGGTGTGGGCTCAGACCCTGGGTCAGGAAGATCCCCTGGAGGAGGAAATGGCATCCCATCCAGTATTTTTGCTGGAGGATCCCATGGACAGAAGAGCCAGGTAGGCTGCCGTTCATAGGGTCACAAAGAGTCAAACACGACTGAAGCGACCGCACTTGATACGGCGGTGCACGCTACCGAAGTGATATCACTACCTTGTAATCTGAGATGTTTTCTCACGTTTGCTCTTTTGTCAGAGCTGAAGGTGAAACTCGATGAAGGCAGGAACTGTGCTTGATTTTTCTGTGTGTCCCTGACTGTCTTAGTATGGGGGATTAGTGATTATAAATTTACTTTGATTTGAGTTTGGTGTGTTGTTTAGGCCAGTTTGATTTAGTAAAAAGCCAGGAGGAGAGTTTGGCAATTGTCTGATGGAGGCTGACAGATATCTGTCTGGAAAACTTTGCTCTAGTCACCAGGGCTTGACTTTCCAATATTTACGGGATCTTTTTCAAAAATTCATGCTTTTCTAAGATCAACATCTATACTCTGTATGTCATAAAAAGAGTGAACCAGACAGGCCACAGCTGGGAAAAGATATTTGCAACACGTACAAATGACAAATGATGAGTCCAGAATATCACACAGAGAATTTCAGTGAATCAATAGCAAAAAGTCTAATGAATGGAGGAGATAAGTGGGGAAAGATTTGAGTTGTCATTTTGGGAAATGAAACCTACAAGGAAGATACCACTTTGTTCCCACTATACGATACTTATAAAAAATTATCTAACACCTGTGTAGGAAGGCATTATTTTATAGGCATTACACACAGTAGCTAATTCTCTTAACAACCCTATAGGGAATGTTCTGTAATTATCTCTATTTACCAGATGAAATTAAAAGATGCTTGCACCTTGGAAGAGAAGCTATGAGAAACCTAGACAGTATATTAAAAAGCAGAGACATTACTTGGCCGACAAAGGTCCATCAAGTCAAAGCTATGGATTTTCCAGTAATCGTCTATGGTTGTAAGAGTTGAACCACAAAGAAAGCTGAGTGCCAAAGAATTGATGCTTTTGAACTGTGGTGTTGGAGAAGACTCTTGAGAGTCCCTTGGACTGCAAGGAGATCCAACCTATCCATCCTAAAGGAGATCAGTCCTGGGCGTTAATTTGTAGGACTGATGTTGAAGCTGAAATTCCAATACTTTGGCCACCTGATGCAAAGAACTGACTCACTGGAAAAGACCCTGATGCTGGGAAAGATTGAAGGCGGGAGGAGAAGATGACAGAGGATGAGATGGTTGGATGGCATCACCGACTCGATGGACATGAGTTTGAGCGAGCTCCGGGAGTTGGTGATGGACAGGGAGGCCTGCCGTGCCACAGTCCATGGGGTCACAGAGTTGGACACGACTGAGTGACTGGACTGAGCTGACTGAGCAGATGAGGAAACAGAGGCACAGAGTGGTTAGGTGAGTTTGCGAGGTCACACAGCAGGGTCGTGGGGAGCCAGGGACTGACGGTCTGAGTCCATGACCTTTGCCTCTGCTCCCCTCTCCCCCTGACGGTATGGAGGCCGGAGAGGTGTGCGTGATTCATGCTTACCTGCTTTTCGAGGCAGTTTGATGTGACCTAGGAAAGCTGACTGTGTGCAGACCACATGACCTGGCGATTCTTCCCATCTTTACCCAGGCTAACTCATCATTGCACCTGTGGACTCAGAGATTCGGAGTAAAAGATTCAGGGTGGCTGTGGTCCCCAAAGAGAGGGAAGAACCTGGCAACAAGCCAAGTGTCCGTTCGTAGCAGAAAAGGTGAGCAGGTTGGAGTCCACTCACGTTGTAGGCTTCTTCCTCTACAGCATGTACGACGTGGGCTTAGTCGCAGCTCTCGTCTCCCGTCCTGATTTGCGTCCTAACTGCGGCGCTCTTGCGTGCCTGGCCCTGCGCGCCTCCCGTGGGCCTCTGTGCGGGCCTCCTGTGGGCCTCCCGTGGGCCTCCCGTGGGCCTCCGTGTGGGCTGCACCCACTCCCACACCTATTCTGCTCCTCGTTCCTGCAAGACCCGCTTTTCCTCCGTGGTCTTAGGGTCTCTGCAGCAGCCACTCGGTTCTGTGTTACAGCCACAGGTGATATGGGGAACGAAGGGACAGGGCTGGGTGCCAATAAAGCTTTATTTATTTGACAGGCTCTATTTCACTCGTCTGTGGTCTGCAGTAGCGAAAGGCATGACCTACAAGCCCTTCATCTTCTGGTCTCATTCTGCTGTGTTTTCATTTCCCTAACACCTGTGAACCTTTCCTTCCACACTGCCGTGCAAACTCTTCTTCCTAAATGTCCCCCTCCACTTTTCCTTTCAGATGAACTTCTTCCAACAAAAAAACAAAAAATCACCCCCCAAATTCCCCCAAAACAGGAAACAAAAAGAAGCCTCAAACTAGAAGTAAAACAAAACCTCACCTGTGAACTCTTCCCAGCTCTACTTCCAGGAAGAAGTAGGTATTTTTCTTCCTGTATTCCCATGGAACCCTCTGCATTTATATTACATCAGTTGCTACCAGTTTTTGTGACTCAAGTATTTTTGCCTCTTTCTCATCACCTTCCAGGAAGCAGTAAATCCCTGAGAAGGAAAATTTGTCTCAGCCATATTTGTGTTGTCAGAGCTGACCTGGTGGCTGACACAGTGCTGGAGTTTAATACATGCTTAGAAAGATGATGCAGAAAGCACACTCTAGAACAGAGTGGGGAACGCAAAGAACGTGAATTCTGTCTATCCACACCATGTCGTGAGCTTAACTCATTTTTAATCACTTGATCATTTGAGCTGTTTTTCCTTTTTATGGCGTCACGTAAAGAGTTCATCTGGATTTTCAGTGTTTCACTCACTGAATTTTCAGGGTGCCTCCTATGTCGACACCTGTGCCACACATGGAGAGAATGCTGTTTAAAATTTTTATATCTGTATACACACATTTATTTATTTGGCTGCCCCGGGTCTTAGCTGCAGCATGTGGAATCTTTATTTGTGGAATGAAAACACTTAGTTGTGGCATATGGGATCTAGTTCCCTGACCAGGTTTCGAAACTGGGTCCCCTCCACTGGGAGGGCAGAGTCTTAGCCCCCGGACCAACAGGGGAGTCCTGAGAATGTTCTCTTTTTAAGAATCCAGAAGTGACATAGAAAAGAAAAGATAGGATAAGGGCCATCTCTATTTGGTTTTGCCACCCAACCTTCTGTGGATACCGAAGAGTAAAAAAACAGCTTCATCTTGCCTGTTTCACCCTGTATATAAATAGAATCCTACTATATATGTGTATATGTGTATATATATGTGTATATGTGTGTGTATATATGTGCATATATATGTGTGTGTATATGTGTATGTGTGTGTGTATATATGTGTATATGTGTGTATATATATGTGTGTGTATATGTGTGTATATATATGTGTATGCTGCTAAGTCACTTCAGTCGTGTCCGACTCTGTGTGATCCCATAGACGGGGGCCCACTGTCTTTGGGATTCTCCAGGCAAGAACACTGGAGTGGGTTGCCATTTCCTTCTCCAATATATATGTGTATATGTGTGTGTGTGTGTGTGTGTGTGTGTGTGTGTGTGTATGTGTGTATATATATGTGTGTGTATATGTGTGCATGTATATGTGTATATATGTATATATATGTGTGTATATGTGTGTGTGTGTGTGTGTGTGTGTGTGTGTGTGTGTGCACTCAGTTGCATCCGGCTCTTCGCGACTCCATGGACTGTAACCAGCCAGGCTCCTCTGTCCATAGGGATTCTCCAGACAAGAATACTGGAGTGTGTTGCCGTTTCCTCCTCCAGGGGAGCTTCCTGACCCAGGGCTTGATTCTGCCTCTCTTGTGTCTCCTCCCATTGGCAGGCATATGTATTGTGTCTTTTTCCCTTTCACTATTATGCTATTGAGGTTCCTCCACAATTAGTTTAATTTTTCACTCATTTTAGTCTTTATTTTTAGAGCTTCCCAAGTGGCTCAGTGGTAAAGAACCCACCTGCCAATGCAGGAGACACAGGAGATGCGGGTTCTATCCCTGGGTCAGGAAGCTCCCCTAGAGGAGGGCATAGCAACCCACTCCAGTATCCTTGCCTGGAGAATCCTGTGGACAGAGGAGCCTGGTGGGCAACAGACCCTGGGGTCACAAAGAGTCAGACACAACTGAGCGACTGGGCACGCACACACTATGCCCTATGGATCCGAGGCAGAGTTGGGACATCTGATAACTTCTCAGATGGATGGATCAAAAGAAGCCAGAAGGCTCTAGAGATTTTTCTGGTTGCTGGTGACGCGTGGGAGATTGGGACTGGAAGAAAGGCATGAATTCTCCGGGGGTGGGGGTGGGGGGGATGAACTTGGATTAATGGATGGCGAACAGAACGCAGGGTGTGGGGCTGGGTCAGAGACCAGCCAGGTTGGAGGTCCGTGTGCGCGGGCGGTGGGCAGACTGCCTACTGCCTACGGAGGTGCATTTCGAGGTGCTGGGGGCACAGCCAGGCGGCAGGCTGGGGAGGAAGCTGGGAGACAGTGTGGGCGTGTGATGTACAGGCCTGGAGGCGGTGCTCATCACTTCGGTCCGCATTCCCCTGGGTGAGCTCTGCTCCGTGGCCCGGCCTGACCCGGAAACATCAGAGCATCATCCTTGGCTTTTAGGGACAATTCATGGGGACAGGGCTGAGAAAGATGTGCATCAGCAACAAGCCTCGCTCGGGAGGCCACAGGCGGCGGCTTGCTCTGTCTTTTGAGCTTCCTTCAAAGAAGAAAAGCTCCTCCGAGACCTTGCCGACAAATACTTGCTTATCAGCTGCTTGAACTAGCAGCGTAGCTCTGGCCTGACACTGCCCCCTCTGCCCCGATCCAGAGCCGTGTGGAAATGGCTTCTCTGTCCACCACATGCAAACAGAGGCGTGAATGCTGGGTCTCATTCCTGTTGGGAAACAGCCAAAGTTATTATGACAGGACTGTATTTTGAGCAATGTTGGCTATTTGTTTTTTGGAGCACAAAGCAAGCAATAAATCTGTCACCCTGAAAAATCAGGTTGTGACCTAGAGGAGAGAGCAAATTGTGACTTTAGGTAAAAAAGAGTGACCTGCCGGGGAGGATAATTTATCACGATAACAAAATTGCTGGAGCTCTCCTGACGGACCAGGGAGAAGGGCTGCAGTAAGCAAATTCAGGAGATGCAAGCGTCCGAGTGTTTGTAACTGATCAATATTTCCAGGGCTCCCAAGCAGCCCAAAAGCTGCCAGCGTTCGGAGGACACGCACGCTCACCTGACTTGTATTAAAGGGAAAACTGAGGGCTCTAATTATTCTCTTCAAAAGAATGTCACCGCTCCACCGTGGGTGCTCTTTGTAGGAGGACAATAAATGCTCTTGGGGGACTGAGGTGATGATGCTTGAATCTGGGGTGAGGGGGGCGGTGATGGGCAGGAAGGAGGAGGCAGGAGCTGATGTGCCTGCGACCTGGAAGAGCTTAAGGAAACTGACCGGAGGAGAGCAATGTCCTTCACTTGCTCCTGTGTTCAAATTGGTTCTCCTGGAGCCTGAACCAAGCAAACGTGTCACCTTGGGAATTACTGACAGAAAGGGTTAGGCGACGCCAGAGGTTATTCATTTATTCATTTATTGAAGGTTTTTTCTTTTTTTTTTTTTAAGAATCCAGTCTTTACTGAATGTGTTACAATACTGCTTCTGTTTTATGGTTAGGTTTTTTTGACCACGAGGCAAGTGGGCCAGCCAGGGATGGAACCTGCAACCTCGGCATTGGTAGGGGAAGTCTTAACCCCTGGACCGCCCGGGAGGTTCCCCCCCTCCCAGAGGTTATTCACATTCTCTCTGCCCACTCACACTGGGCGTCTTTCCTTTGCCCCTTGATCTGCTCTCCCTGCTGCTCTGTCCTGCTCGCTGCCTTTTGGGAGGAGGTGGCCTGCCCCCTCCCCTCCGTGTTGGTGGGGTTCAGTCAGTGCTACCTGCTGGGGAGCAGAGGGAAGACAGGCTGGGGACCCCACCCCTTCCCTGCAGGCGGCTTGTGTCCCTCTTCTGAAGTCACAGCTCCCAGAGGGAGCCCTTCCCCACGGGGCCACTCTTATCCCTGGTTTGCGGCGTGCTCTCCCTTCCCTTGACACTGCTGTTGCACGGGTAAGAGGCACGCCTGGCGTCCCCAGCCTGGGGTCCTCCACATCCCAGGCTGTCCCCACTCTCCTCCTGCGGCTCTGCGGACTAAGCTGTCCTCAGTTGCTGTGTGCCCTCTCCTGCCCCCTCCATCGTTCCACAGACCCCCTTCCACAGACCTGAACCTCATCCTAGCTTTTCAGGGACTCCAGTTCAGTTCAGTTTAGTTCAGTTGCTCAGTCGTGTCCGACTCTTTTCGACCCCATGGACTGCAGCACGCCAGGCCTCCCTGTCCATCACAAACTCCTAGAGTTACTCAAACTCGTGTCCATTGAGTCGGTGATGCCATCCAACCAGCTCGTCCTCTGCCGTCCCCTTCTCCTCCTGCCTTCAGTCTTTCCCAGCGTCAGGGGCTCTTCAGGGACGCCAGCGGGCCTTAAACAGTAAACTCCTAGAGTTACTCAAACTCTGTCCATTGAGTCGGTGATGCCATCCAACCAGCTCGTCCTCTGCCGTCCCCTTCTCCTCCTGCCTTCAGTCTTTCCCAGCGTCAGGGGCTCTTCAGGGACGCCAGCGGGCCTTAAACAGGGAAGAATGCTGTCAGTCCCTGGGTGAAGAATGCAGAGTTTACATGATGCAGCTCAGGGTTGCAAACCACACGATACACCCGAGCTTAGAATGTTATCAAACTTGGGTCCTTATCTCTCCATTCCGTTGAAATGTACAGCTACGATGAGTCTGGCTTTATGTCGTCATCGCTTCTCCATGGAGTTGAAGGCTAGATAAAGTGCTCCATCCCTGAGCCTGAACACCCAGGATCTCAGCCACAGTGACCGCACGGCTCCCGGTATTTGCACTTCTGTGGCCCATGGACCCAGCTGTGCCCCTACGGACTTGACAGGCTCATCGCATTTCTCAGAAGAGATTTAATGGCAGAGAGTTCATTACTTTTATTAGCTCTCCGTGCTTGCCTGCTTGCTGGAGCACTCAGAGGTCTTACTGCATAATCTGTACTTGTCAGAAATATAGATGTGCCCTAGCTCCAGACGGCTTTGCTTCCACCTATTGTACTTTCTTATTTAGGATATTCTGGAAGGGGTTAGACAGATCCCTTCTGTAGGGGCCTGGCTGCAGTGTGTTGTTGGCTTATGTCTCTTATGTGCCAGTGTTTTTGCCCGGAGAATGCCATGGCTACAGTCCACAGGGTCACAAAGAGTCGGACACGACGGAGCGACTCAGCACGCACGCACAGAGGAGCAAAGTGGTGACATCTAGTTTCCCTGTGCCCGAGGCCCCTGGCGAAGTGCTTTCAGGATGCTGAACGACTCACAGATGCCTGTTGCTCTTCAGGCTGAGGCAAGTTTTCAGGGAGAAAAGGACTTACTGCTTCTTCTGATTTTATTATTGACCTTCAGTCCAGTTCAGTTCAGATGCTCAGTCGTGTCCGACTCTCTGCGACCCCATGAATCGAAGCACGCCAGGCCTCCCTGTCCATCACCAGCTCCTGGAGTTCACTCAGACTCACGTCCATTGAGTCGGTGATGCCATCCAGCCATCTCATCCTCTGTCGTCCCCTTCTCCTCCTGCCCCCAATCCCTCCCAGCATCAGAGTCTTTTCCAATGAGTCAACTCTTTGCATGAGGTGGCCGAAGTACTGGAGTTTCAGCTTTAGCGTCATTCCTTCCAAAGAAATCCCAGGGTTAAATATTTTTGTGGATCTGTTTTCCCACTCATGTATGTCGATACATGAATTGTGCCCTGAATGTCTTATTTATTTTAAAATTAACTTTATTAATCTTTCCAAAGAATTGACTTTTGCCTTTGCTGACTTTTGGTGGCAGCGTACTGCAGGATCCTAGTTCCCCAACCAGGGAGGGAACCCGTGTTCCCTGCACGCGGAGTGCAGAGGCTTAGCCACTGGGCCACCGGGAAAGCCCCCCACTGTCTCTTTTTTTTAAAAAAACACCACAGTCAAAACTACTGAATAGCATCTTATAACATATTTGGTTATTAAATCTCTATTAGTTAAAATAAATTATAATACAAGCGTATAAGTAGTAACAGAGTATGAAAGAAGTAAAATAAGGAGAATGTATCCAATTGAGATTAGTATTGATAAAGCAGAGCAGTCAGCATTGATCACATAAACATTTTTGGTTGTCTTTAGACTTTAGTATTATTAATAAAGAGAGAAAATAGAAGACGATGGATATTTGTGTCAGGCCCTGAACTAAGAATTTATGTATCTTATTTCATTTAGCTATTTAAGTTAAATTGACCTCAATAGCAAAGTCACAGAAGCACCCACAAGAGGTATGTATGGTCCATACATACAAGGGGCTTCCCAGGTGGGGCTAGCGGTAAAGATCCTGCCTGCCAGTGTCAGACACACAAGATACCTGGGTTTGACCCCCGGGTCATGGAGCTCCCCCGGAGGAGGGCACGGCAACCCACTCCAGCATTCTCGCCTGGAGAATCCCACGGACAGGGGAGCCTGGGGGCTAAAGTCCATAGCATCACAAAGAGTTGGACATGATTGAGTGTCTAGTGCTTCACTTCATTTTTCATGACCAAATTCCATTTTTTGTTTGCCTTTCAACTACGTATCAAAATATAAGCGTTTTGTGCCAGAGTTAATACTTAAAACACGTGCTGATGTTTACATTTTTTACGGTCTTTCTGCTTTGGCTCCGTTTATTAACACTGTGCTTGAACAGACCTCTTTCACTAGAAGATGACATACATTTTTACCTACTTTCTATGATAGAGCTCTTTCTTTATCACAATATTGAATCCTAGCTGGGTGGAGTCGAGCTGAAGGCGCGACGTCGGGCAGTGACACGCTGTTCTCCGTGTAGCGCCTCCTTTTCCTGAGAGGCCTCGGCGGATGCTCCATCTCTTCCCCCAAAGACTTACAGGCCACTTTTGTTGTCTGTTTCGTGTGTGTTTCAGACTTGTTTGAGGTTTAATTTTGTCTGTTGCTCTGCCATTTTGGTGACACCTGAGAGGTCACCTGTGGACGATGCAGAGCGTTAGGGGCGCCCCGCTTCCTCGCGTGCACCCGCCGCACGCCCCGGGGTCCTGCAGTGTTTACCATGGAAAAAAATCTGCATACACGTGGGCCTGTGCAAGTTCAAACCCACGTGCTGTTCTGTTCAAGGATCAACTGTATTTCAGCAAAATGGTGACTTCATAAAACACTGAAATACGTACATGTAGATGTATTTACTGTAAGGCTGTGTCAGTTATCTGTTGCTGCGCTTACGCTGGGTACGTGCGAGCGAGCTCAGTCGCACAGTCGTGTCCTCCTCTTCGCGACTCCATGGACGGTAGCTCACCAGGCTCCTCTGTCCATGGTATTCTCAGGCAAGAACACTGGAGTGGTTCGCCATTTTCTCCTCCAAGGGATCTTTCCGACCACGGATCAAACCAGTGTCTCTGGCATCTCCTGCATTGGCCGGTGGATTCTTTACCACTGAGTCACCTGGGAATCCTCTGTGCTATATAATAACCATCCAAAATGCAAGGGCTTAGAGACTTCCCTGAGTGGCTGAGATTCTGTGTTCCACTGCAGGGGGTGTGGGTTCAATCCCTGGTCCGGGAACAAAGATCCTGCATGAAGGGCCAAAAAAAAAAAAAAAAAAATCCCACCCAAGAAAAAACTCCAAAATGCAAGGGCTTAAAATAGCCCTTTTAAACAGGGTCTCGGAGAAGGTGATGGCACCCCACTCCAGTACTCTTGCCTGGAGAATCCCAGGGACGGGGGAGCCTGGTGGGCTGCCGTCTATGGGGTCACAGAGTCGGACACGACTGAAGTGATTTAGCAGCAGCAGCAGCAAACAGGGTTTCAAGAAGCATTTAAACCCTAATACCCTAAGGCATTTGTTATATGTAACTAATTAACTATTTTCCAGGGGGGAAGATTAGAAAAATAGTCACTCAAATATTTTTTCTATAGGGCTTAATTTTCTCATGGAGACTCCATTGAGAAAGGGTGGCTTAAAACAGTACCCATTTATTTAGCTCATGAATCTGCAGCTTGATTTAGGTTACTCCATGGACGGTAGCTCACCAGGCTCCTCTGTCCATGGTATTCTCAGGCAAGAACACTGGAGTGGTTCGCCATTTTCTCCTCCAAGGGATCTTTCCGACCACGGATCAAACCAGTGTCTCTGGCATCTCCTGCATTGGCCGGTGGATTCTTTACCACTGAGTCACCTGGGAATCCTCTGTGCTATATAATAACCATCCAAAATGCAAGGGCTTAGAGACTTCCCTGAGTGGCTGAGATTCTGTGTTCCACTGCAGGGGGTGTGGGTTCAATCCCTGGTCCGGGAACAAAGATCCTGCATGAAGGGCCAAAAAAAAAAAAAAAAAAATCCCACCCAAGAAAAAACTCCAAAATGCAAGGGCTTAAAATAGCCCTTTTAAACAGGGTCTCGGAGAAGGTGATGGCACCCCACTCCAGTACTCTTGCCTGGAGAATCCCAGGGACGGGGGAGCCTGGTGGGCTGCCGTCTATGGGGTCACAGAGTCGGACACGACTGAAGCGACTTAGTAGTAGTAGTAGTAAGCTAGTTTTAGCTGGGCGCATTCTTAGCCTGCTGGCTTGCCGGCTGTGGACTGAGGAGCTGCATGTAACCAGGCTGCACATATTTTATCCTCCAGGTACCAGCCCAGATGTTCCTACTGCAAGGGGCAGAGGTCAGGACAGGAAGCAGATACAGTGTTTTCAAACCTGCTTACTAACATCTCATTGGCCGAAAGAATTCACATGACTGAGCTCAGCCCTGAGGGGCTGGGAAATCTACTTTACCTTTTGATAGAAGAGACTGCAGAGGCACCTTTCACAGAAGGTGCAGGCAGGGAGGGGTAGAGAAATGGGGCCAGTAAGGTGAATAATGTACCACGACAGTCTCCTGCTGTTACTGTCCTTTAAGGCTTTTTACTGACGCTTCCTGAAAACTTGTTATACTTTGACATCATTTTGTCAAGATAAAAAATTGCCCCCTGGGATTTGCACCACCAGAAAGTGTAAGTTGACTACTGAGCTTGATGCTAGTAGTGGTTCATACCATTTGGTCTTTCCAGTAAATGAAAGTAGCTATTACCAGCCCCGTTTTACAGGTAGTGACACTGAGGCTCAGACAGATTAAATGCCATCATCTTTTGGTATCTTCAGTATTCTTGTCTTGAGAAACCCACGAACAATATGAAGACTCTTGAGAGTCCTTTGGACTACAAGGAAACCAAACCAGTCCATCCTAAAGGAAATCAGTCCTGAATAGTCATTGGAAGGACTGATGCTGAAGCTGAAGCTCCAGTACTTTGGCCACCTGATGCGAAGAACTGACTCATTGGAAAAGACCGCGATGCTGGGAAAGATTGAGGGCAGGAGGAGAAGGGGACGCCAGAGGATGAGATGGTTGGATGGCAGCATTGACTCGATGGACATGAGTTTGAGCAAGCTCCGGGAGTTGGTGATGGACAGAGGCCTGGCGGGCTGCAGCCCATGGGGTCACAAAGAGTCAACGACTAAGAGACGGAACTGAACTGAGATTAGTCATAATACCTAATACAATGTAAATACTATGGAAATAGATGTAAATAGATGCCCGCGGTGGCAAATTCAAGTTTTCCTTTGGGGAACTTTCCAGGACTTTTTTTTTTTTTTTTCTGAATATTTTCCATGTGGATACTGAGGGCCAGGGACAGGTAGTTAAATACTGTAACTGTTTATCTTGCAGCAAGGACGGTGGGAGCCTGGGCTCCAATTTAAGGTTCCTATTAGAGTCCTCCCCTTCCTCTCGTCCAGGGATGCTTCCTGGATAGCTGCCTGAGGCTCATGCAGGCCAATGTCCATGAATGGGCCTGGAGAGTTAATGTGAGCTAAGACTCGATGATGCTGAAGTCCCCACACCTTTCTGTAAATCTCATATCTCATTTTATTGTGCTTTGCTTTATTTTGCTCTTTACAGATTAAAGGTTTGTGGCAACTCTGCCTTAAGGAAGCACATCTGTGCTGTTTTCTCCTACAGCATTTGTTCATTTCGTGTCTCTGTCATATTTGGTAATTTTCACAAAATTTGAAATTTTCATTACTGTTGTATTTGCCATGCTGATCTGTAATCAGTGATGGTGAAGAACCCACCTGCCAGTGCTGGAGACTTAGGAGACAAGAGTTTGATCCCTGGGTTGGGAAGATCCCCTGGAGGGTCCCCTGGAGGAGGGCATGGCAGTTCATTCGAGGATGCTTGCCTGGAGAATCCCATGGACAGACAAGCCTGGCGGGCTACCGTCCATAGGGTCTCAAAGAATTAGACATGACCGAAGCGACTTAGCATACACACATAATCTTTGATGTTACTATTGCAAAATGATTATGACTCACTGAAGGCTCAGGTGATGTTTAGCATATTTTTAGCAATAAATGTTTTTAAACTGAAGTTTGTACCTTTTTTAAAAGACGTAATGCTAAGGCACATGTAACAGGCTACAGCATAGGATAAACACAACTGTTTATTTTTTTTAAGTACTTTTTTTGGAGGTGGTTCATTTTTAAAGTCCTTATTGGATTGGTTACAATGTGGCTTCTGTTTTGTGTTCTTGTTTTTTTGGTTTCAAGCAAGTGTGATCTCAGTTCCCTGACCAGGGACTGAGCCCCTGCATTGAAAGGCGAAGTCTTTGTCCCTGGACCACCAGTGTGTTACTCAGTTGTGTCTGAGTCTCTGCGACCCCAAGGACTGTAGCCCGCCGGGCTCCTCTGTCCGTGGGATTCTCCAGGCAAGAACACTGGAGTGGTGGTGAGCTTCTCACCCAGGGATCGAATCCCATCTCCTGCATCAGCTGGTGGATTTTTTACCACTGTGCCACCTGGGAAGTCCCTGAACCACCAGGGAAGCCCCTGAACATAATTGTTATGTGCACTGGAAAACCAAAAAATTCACGTAACTTGCTTCACTGTGGGGGGTGGTCTGGAACCAAACCTGCAATATGGCCAAAGAATGCCTTGTAAAGCTCATAAGTTTTTAATTTGCCCAAGAATCTTTCACATCTCCTTCCTCTTCCAGGCATTAGTTTCCGTGTACACAATGTCAATTATATAAATTGCCTTTACCTATATAATTGACAGAAGGAGATAAATAATCCCAAGAAGTGTAGTTGACATTTATTATGGAGGCACTAACTTTTATAGCTCTATTGTGTTATAATCCATTCAATTTTCTGGCAGTTTGGAAGAACAACTATTTATAAGGGGATTAGCTATGTCTTCAGGCTGCCAAAATTTTCCCTTAGGAAGCCTTGACTGGGGCTCAGGAATGAGGTAAAGGAGCTGAGGGCAAGTGCCAGGGTCTCGCGGCATGGGTGCCAGGGGTGATGCCAGATGCTGACTTGCTTCATTTTATCATTTTGGGAAACTACGCTTAATGAGTTTGAGCATAGTTTGAAGAGTGAAATATTCATGTCCGTTTTGATTAGCATTTTTTTTTTTTTGCTAGAAATTCTGGAAGCAAGCGGCAGTAGAAAAAAACAGCAAGAAAACTGCGTCAAGTTAAACGTATGAATATTTTTAATGACAGCCAAACCACTTTGCATCTGAAAACCAGTCATATAGCCAGGAGTCTTCATGCTTTGGGTGGTCCTGTCAATTCAGATCATGAGTTGACCCCACACGGAAATGGCTGAAGGTGGGACGGGGTGGTTGAATTCCAGGAGCGCTGACCTCTCTGACTGCCTTGTGGCTGAGCAAAGGGTTGGCACGGGGTTACCAGCGCAAACCAGCTTGTGCATCATGAGCACATGAATTCCCTCTGAGTTTGTTCATCTCCTTGATCGTGCGGAGCTACCATGCCAGCAGCCTGAGAACAGGATCGCAGATTCCTGAAGGTCCTGGGAGACATCTCTGAAAACATGCTGCTGCTGAGAAATGCACCTCAGTTGCTTTCTCTTCTTTGCTTTGATGGCAGGACTTTGCAGGAGCCGCAGATGGAAACTCCATAATGTCCATCGAGGAGTAGCTACACGAGAACAGTGCTGAACGTCGGGAGAGAAGAGGTCGTAAGAAGTTGTCCGCTCATGGCATGAATTTAAGAGGAGTTGTAAAGACTGGAGATAACGCATATTAAAGTGTCTGGTCCACAGTGGGCACCCCATGCATGTTAGCTGTTATTCCTACAATTGAGGCATGGTCTGCACTCGCTTCCTTCTGAATGGAAGGAGAAAACTGGGCTAGATCAGTGGGATCCACATACGACTGATCATCAGAATTTTGGGAGGAGCTTCCTAAATTTGAAAATTAAAAGGTTGCAGCACTGACGATTCTTAGTCAATAGCCATTTTATTTATTTATTTATTTAATTTATTTATTATTGAAGGATCATTGCTTTACAGAATTTTGCTGTTTTCTGTCAAACTGTTTTATTTATTTTAAAATAAAGCTGTGCGGCTCATCTGTTGGTCAGCTAGAAGCCACTGGAAGAGGAGATTTCTAAATTCCCTCTTGTCTGCACCATCCAGAGTTCACATTTGGGACTTGGAGAAGCTTCCTTCCTCAGTATTATTGCTTGAGCTTCTGCAAATCTACATTAACCAAGGTCGCTGGGCACTGTGCCCGTCTCAAGGGTGAAAGCTTGAAACCTGGTTGAAGACACAGACTGGGACCTGACTGAGGAACATCGTCATTTCTTCTCTTTGTTGTTGCTTAGTCGCTAAGCCGTGTCCAGCACTTGGCAACCCCATGGATGGCAGCACACCAGGCTTCCCTGTCCTTCAGTGTCTCCTGGAATTTGCTCAGACTTGTGTCCATGGAGTCAGTGATGCCATCCAACCATCTCATCCTCTGTCGTCCCCTTCTCCTGCCTTCAGTCTTTTCCAATGAGTGAGTTCTTCACATCAGGTGGCCAGAGTATTGGAGCTTCAGCATCAGTCCTTCCAATGAACATTCATGGATGATTTCTCATAAGTAGAATCAAACTAAGAACCTATTGATTTTCAAGTGGTTATGTCAAGGCACCATGATCTCATTGGAGCTGGTTGTTTTCTGGGCAAATTGGCTTATTTGCCATTAGCAAATTGTAGCTGCTTTCATGGCTACACCCAGACTTCAGGGAGTCCACGACCTGGGGTGCCTGGGGACACGTGTCAGTCCTTAGCCTTGTCCAGATTTCAGGTCGTCATTTCCAAGTGTATCTGTGCTATGAACAGAAAGAGGGGAGCCTCACAAAAGTACCTGCTGTCCCAATTTTCTTTTGCTACATACAGTGCTTTACGCCCCTTTGGGGTCACATTCCTAGACGTGCCCCACGTATTTTACTCCCAGTCAAGACTGTCACTCAGAGCACAGGTAACTGAGAATAATCTGTTCATGAATCCTTGTATACAGTCAGTATCTGAATGCATTCACGTGTGTACATTACAAAAGTACCTGCTGTCCCAATTTTCTTTTGCTACATACAGTGCTTTACGCCCCTTTGGGGTCACATTCCTAGACGTGCCCCACGTATTTTACTCCCAGTCAAGACTGTCACTCAGAGCACAGGTAACTGAGAATAATCTGTTCATGAATCCTTGTATACAGTCAGTATCTGAATGCGTTCACGTGTGTACATCAATATATCCTCTTGGAAAAAATCCACCAATTATTTATAAGTGACTACTCCACACTTACGGGGCTTCCCTGGTGGCTCAGTTGGTAAGGAATCCTCCTGCAGTGCGGGAGAAGACCTGGGTTCGATCCCTGGGTTGGGAAGATCCCCTGGAGCAGGGCATGGCAGCCCACTCCAGTGTTCTTGCCTGGAGAACTGCCATGGACGGAGGAGCCTGGTGGGCTACAGGCCGTGGGATTGCAAAGAGTCGGACACGACTGAGCGACTAAGGACACGCGCTTGACATGTGCCATGTGACTAAATGAGATCCACCTACCTTTGTGGCCAGACGTCGCTGAGGAGAGCCACCAAGGCCGAGATTTCCGATGCCAGAGAGCGGCGCCCACTGCGGCTCCGTCACCACCCTCTGCTGGAAACAGGACCGTAGGACTCTCTCTGCTCTCAGACGAGAGATGCTTCAGCTCTGCTGTGGGTTACACTGGGCAGCCTCCGGCGAGGACAGTTCTCTGTAATCCTACCCGCAGAGGAGAGGTTTGCGGAACACATGTGGGTTTTGAGAAAGCTGGCGTATTTAGCACAGGGTCATTTGGGAATTGTCCGTTTTTTCTGAGTATTCGTTTGCCAAGATCTTGAACTGAACTGAACCAGGGACCCAAACCTGAGGCTGGTGAATCAATTTCAGTTTCTGAAGCAATAAACGAATTGGTTAACCACAAACCAATGGAGAATTCTTTCAGATTCAACCTACTCGACCTGTTTCAACCAGAACTGGTTGTGAGTACTTTTTTTTTTCCCTTCTAAAAACCACAGAACCATAACAGCAAAATGTTTTCAAATCAGAGCTAAATTAAATTTGGTTTGAATTTCTGACTTCAACTTTGATAGTTGAAATGCTTTAGCCTTCTGTATGCTTAGTGTTGATGATAATTTGGTAGAAATTTGTGTTTGAAGATCAGAGAAATGTTGCCCAAGTTTGGAAATATTTCAAGTATATTATCTTTATCCTTTCTTAACTTTATTAACTTTAACCTTAGTTGTAAAAAGCTGTCCTAGACTATATTTACTGAGGGTTCACTGAAGGTGAAATCAGGAGTCAGAGAAAGAGGGACACAGAGCCTGGAAAACCCCTTTAGGTGTTTGTCACTGAGCCAGGTGGCCAACATTTATATTAAGGCTTTTAAAATGTTTTTGCATGTTATTCACCAAAGAAAGAAAGAAGAGACCCACTCTCTTGTTCACATGCTACTGATTACTTGTACCAGCAATGCACAGATGCTAAGAGCATCTGAATTCACTGATGAATATGTTTCCTTGGAACTTAATTAAAAACTCTATCCCTTTTATTATTATTATTATTTATTTCACACTCCACTCCTAGGAGTTAGTTAGGACTTTCCAGGTGGTGCGGGGTAGTAAAGAATCCACCTGCCAATGCAGGAGACGAAGGAGACGCAGGTTTGACCCCTGGGTTGGGAAGATCCCCTGGAGAAAGAAATGGCCACGCGCTCCAGTGCTCTTGCCTGGAGAATTCATGGACGGAGGAGCCTGGAGGGCTACAGCCCATGGGGTCGCAACAGTCAGACACGATCGGGCAGCTGAGTGCACAGCGGCGCACAGCTGGTTCACAATCTCGTGTCAGTTTCGGGCGCACAGCGATCCGTTCTTTTTGTGTAGACAGAGACCCATGCGGCTCTTCGACGGACAGGCCTTACAGCTTTACATGAAAGAGTTCCGTTTAAGCCCAGGGCTGTTTGACTCATGGTCCAGAATATTAACTACCGTGTAGTTTGCCTCTGTCTTGAGACATTGCTCTGTTTATTCCCGTGTTTGCTTCTGTATTTTTTTTTTTTTTTTAATTTACTTGTTTACTTGGCTGTGTTGGATCTTGGTTGCGGCACAAAGGGTCTTCTCTGTGGCAGGCAGACCTCTGGTTGCCGTGTGCTGGCTCGGTTGTGGCTCGTGGGCCTAGCTGTCCCATGACAGGAGGGATCTTCGTTCCCGGACCAGGGATTGAATCCAGGTCCCCTGCATTGCAAGGTGGTGGTCTTTTTTTCTTTTCTTTTTGAATTCAAGGATAATTGCTTTACAGAATGTTTTCTGTCAAACGTCAACATGAGTCAGCCACAGGTGTACATCTGTCCCCTCCCTTTTGAACCTCCCTCCCCTCTCCCTCCCCAACCCACCCCTCTAGGCTGATGCAGAGCCCCTGTTTGAGTTCCCTGAGCCAGACAGAAAATTCCCATTGGCTCTCTATTTTATAATTTTCTGTGTACAGTTCTCTGGTCTCCTTAGGTAAGCTTATTCCTAGACATTTAATTCTTTTTGTTGCAATAATGAATGAGATGGATTCCCTAGTTTCTCTTTCTGAGTTTTCAGTGTTAGTATATAGAAAGGCAAGTGACTTCTGTGTATTGATTTCGTATCCTGAAACTTTGCTAAATTCACTGATTAGCTCTAGTAGTTTTCTGGTGCTCTCTTTGGGGTTTTCTATGCACAGTATCACGTCATCTACAGAGCTTCACTTCTTTTCCATTCTGGATTCCTTTCATTTCTTTTTCCTCTCTGATTGCTGTAGCTAGGACTTCCAGAACTGTGTTGAATAACAGTGGTGAAATGGACACTGTCTTGTTCCTGATCTCAGGGAGAACGCTTTCAGTTTTTCACCATTGAGAATAATGCTTGCTGTAGGCTTATCATACCTGGCCTTTACCATGTTAAGGTAGGTTCCTTCTATGCACATTTTTTGAAGAGTTTTAGTCCTAAATAGGTACTGAATTTTGTCAAAGGCTTTCTCTGCATCTCTTGAGAAGGTGGCTTCTTAAGCACTGGGCTACCAGAGAAATCCCTTCCGGAGGAGTCTTGGTGAAAAGCGCACAGCCCAGACCGTGCACCTGCTCAGTCTCGGTCGTGTCCGACTCCTGGAGACCCCATGGAAGGAGCCCCCCAGGCTCCTCTGTCCCGCGGTTCTCTGCACAGGAAAACTGGAGTGAGTTGCCATGCCCTCCTCCAGGGGATCGTCCCAACCCAGGGATCAAGCCTGAGTGTGTCTCTTGCGCCTCCCACGCTGGCAGGTGGCTCTTTACCGCTAATGCCACCGGGGAAATGCTGGAATTGGCTAAAAACCAAGCCAGTTACTTCTGTGCTTTGGCAACAGCATCCTGATTTAAGCTTTTCTGGGCCGTTTTCTCTTCAGACAATTCAGCTGAGTGAGAGGGAGCCGGAGAAGCCGCGGTCCGCCCTCTCTATTTTGGGGGTGCTCCAGGGAAAGGGAGCTTGACCGTCGCAGGGCCCAGCTCAGCGTCCCACTCTGCGCACCGTCTCAGGTCGCTTTTCCAAGCTGCAGCGCCGTGGCGGCAGCAGAAAGCCAAGACTGAGCAGAGAGCACAAATCCAGCCCAGTGCTCCGGGCGACGCCTGCGCAGAGACGCGCCTCTTCAATTTCTTCTTCCGTTTAGCGGGTGTTTTAAGGCCTCGTCCCAGGGAGACGAATTTGACTCTCTGTTCCTCCAGGTTTCCGTGGCCTCCTGTGACTTTAACAGCAGGCTTCCATCGTCTGAGGTCTGTGTGCAGCGAGGCCAGGCGCAGCCCATTAGGAGAGCCCGCGCCTCGGCTAAGTAGTCCGGCCTAGTGTGCCTGTTGTGAGGCACGCGCATCCAGAGGCCCATTTTCCTTATTGCTGTAATTTGTTCTGATTCAAGTATTCCACAGAGAATGAGGTTTCTGGCCGGAAAGTGCTCAGCCGCGGCGGCGATGCAGGATGCACGGCTGGCAGAGCCTGAAAGAAGGATGGGAAATGTGTCCACGTGCCGCAGAGTGCATTGTTTCTGATTTTTATATGGACATTAAACTTGGTCAAGCTGAAGGGCCATTTGCTCGGAGAGAGGATAATGTACACAAATCCCCGTGAATTCTCAAATACAGACTGAAGCTGGGGCAGCAGCGTGCGTAGGCTGCCTGCACCCCAGACGCCTGTGATCTAGGGCTTACAACAGGGGAGGAATATGGCACCCCACTCCAGTGCTCCTGCCTGGAAAATCCCACGGAGGGAGGAGCCTGGTGGGCTGCAGTCCATGGGGTCGCCAAGAGTCGGACACGACTGAGCAGCCGCACTTTCATTTTTCACTTTCATGCATTGGAGAAGGAAATGGCAGCCCACTCCAGTGTTCTTGCCTGGAGAATCTCAGGGACGGGGGAGCCTGGTGGGCTGCCATCTATGGGGTCTCACAAAGTCAGACACGACTGAAGCGACTTAGCAGGAGCAGCAATGCACATGTTGCCAGTGGAGTTCTAGGTAAAGTTATTTTGACTCTTGACAGATCACATAAGATCATAAATCACGTCAGTTCAGTTCAGTCGCTCAGTGGTATCTGACTTTTTGTGACCCCACAGACTGCAATATGCCAGGCTTCCCTGTCCATCACCAACTTGTGTAGTCTTTCTTTAATTGCAAGGATGACAGCTTTTTATCCATGAATCAGCAGAGTGTTTATGATGGGCCAGGGATTACACTAGGCCGTTGTTTTTGTTTAGTCGCTCAATCATGTCTGACTTTTTTGACTCCATGGATGGTAGCCCGCCAGGCTCCTCTATCCATGGGATCCTCCAGGCTAGAATACTGGAGTGGGTGCCATTTCCTTCTCCAGGGCACCTTCTGGACCAGGGACTGAACCCAGGTCTCCTGCATCTCCTGCATTTTGTAGCTCGGGGACAGGATGCCTGGGCTTCACTCCGGCTCTGCTACCCAGGAGCTCTGTGACCTTAGCCAAGCGTCAAATGGAGCATGTGAGCCTCCATTCCCTCCTCTGTAAAGTGGGCTTAACTGTAGCACAGGCCTCCTGGGACAGGAGGAAGGCTTAGACAAGATAATTTAGGAACGCACTTGCATAGCGTTTGGCACACGTGGAAGATGCGCAGAATATCAGCTAGGATTTTCACGGCTTTTTAACGTTTCCACACCGTTGTTGAAGTCGCCTGCAGTCAGGTAGGAGGTAAAAGGAAGAAGTGTATGCAAAAGGCATCTGTGACTTTCCGGGGGCGTGACTTGAAACAGGTCATTGAAACTGATCAGGAGAGGGAGAAGCATGCGCTTCAGGTCAGAGGGTTTCATGGATAGACGTGTCCAAGCGATGGTCTGAGAGTAGCAAGAAGCAGGGAAGAGGATATGGAGCTCTTCCCTGCTGATGCAGAGCTGTGAACTCAGGAGGGGGAGGGGAGGGGTGGGGAGGGGAGGGGGTGAGAGAGCGAGGGAGATACCTGGGTGAGAACATGAGAGGGCACGGTTGAGCATACGGAACTGTTGACAGGGCTTGCATTTCGGGTGTGTGGGAGAACGTGATGGCGGCAACTGGGGGGAGTGGCACTAACTGCTTGAGAGGTCACGTCCCAGTTATTTTAGTGCCCACGCATATTCTCGTGACTTTGAAAATCCTCTCTTTACTGAGATTACAATATCAGTGCTGGGATTCAGAAAGGTCGAGGGGCAGAGGGAAGTGTGTAACCGTATAGAGCGGCGTTGGAGGAGGAGGTGGGGGTTAGCTTACTAACTGGAGCTAGGGAAGGCTTCTTGGAGGAGGTGACATTTTAAACTGGGTTTTCACAGGTGATGAAAAGGTATCATGAGTGAGAAGACAGATTAAAGACTGAAACAAGAGAGAAGGTCATCCCTGGTGATCCAGTGGTTAAGACTGTGTGCTCCCAATGCAGGGTCCTGGGTTCAATCCCTGGCCAGGTAACTAAGATCCCACAAGCTGCATGGCATAGCCAAAAGGTTAAAAAAAAAAAAGAAAAAAAAAATCCTGCATGTTGCAACTAAGACCAACACAGCCAAATAAATATAAAAAATTTTTTTTTAATTAAAAAGCACAAATGAGAGAAGAGTAAGAGTTAGAACATTTTAATATAGCACAATCATTGGCAGATTAAAAAAATAGAGATAAGATGATTGATTTGGTGAGAAATTGATACGTAGTGAGATAAAGATGAACTTGGCACACTGAATCAACCCTTTATTGGCCTTTACTGAATGTCAGGTTAATAAAGCTGCTTTTCAGAGCAGGTCCCAGGAACTTCCTTCCAGAGAGCTGTGCAGACACCTTGGCTATCTCTCAAGTTACTCTGGGAGCACCATGATGCTACAACCTAACAATTACCTTTATTCCCGATGGTGAGTATGCCTAAGGTGAGTAATTAGAAATTCTATACCATGAAAGCACTGTTTTTTGTTTCTTGTTTTTAATAAAAATTCCCCCCTGTTTTTAGACCCTAACCTGCTCTCAGTGTGCAGTTTGGATCGTCACTTGATGAGTCTGGGGTAAGCAGATAATCACAGGCAGATAACAGACATCAGTGATATTGCTCTGCAAGGTATCTGCTCTGATTTATGTTACTGGATGGTCGTTTATGATACTTTAAAAATGTCTGTGATGGAATAAGGCTTTTATAACCAAGCACCAAAGACAAAGCCATTCTTTCATGTATTTATTTACTTATTTAAGCAGTCCACTTATCCTTATGCTGACTAAATCTCAATGCTTGGTATGGTTGTCGGGAGCTGTTGTTCATATAACTTATCAAAATGAAGGTGTCTCACATGAGAACATTAACCAAGGGGCAATACTAACTTTAGTTGTTGGTTTCAAAGCTCATTTTCAGCTTATCATTTAAAACCTACATTTACCCAGATCTCTGAGCATTGTCTAAAGCTAGAGGATTAAGAACATCATTTTACTTGCAATTTTACTCCGCCTCTGTCAAGAGGGGGTTCTTCCGGCTTTGTCAGCACACGCACTATTTTCTTTTCCTTTCTTTTTTTAAGCTGTGCCTGTGGCATGTGTCAGCTAAGCTTCCAGGCCAGGGGCTGAGCTCATGCCCTTGGCAGTAGAGTGTGGAGTCCTAACCACTGGGCTGCTAGGGGGTTCCTACCTGTGCTATTTCTAAGATGGAGAGAAACACTTACGTACCCCAAGAATGTTTCTTTCATCCAGCGGCTTTGAGGGGTATCCCAATTCAACACGCAAACCAAAGCGTGGACTTTAAAACATCAACCTCCGAAGGCTTACTCCTTTCTTCCAAGTGTGCCTGTGTGTGTCCTGCAGTCGTGTCCGACTCTTTGCAACTCCATGGGCTATAGCGCACCAGGCTCCTCTGTCCATGGGATTCTGCAGGCAAAATTACTGGAGTGGGTTGCTATTTCCTTCTCCAGGGGATCTTCCTGACCCAGGGACTGACCCATATCACTTGTGTCTCCTGCAGGGGCAGGCGAATTCTTTCCTGCTGAGTCACCTGGGAAGCCCCCTTCCTCCAGATGTACTTCCTTCTTTTCTCCCTTGCCCACCGTGGCCCGGGCCCCACCCAGTCCTGCTGTGGAGAGCAAATGGACCCAGTTGCTGGAGGACGCCCGTCGTGCTGCTCTCCACCTCTGCGCCCTTGTCCTCCTCCCTCGAAGGACTTGCCAGCCTCCGCGTGGAATCCCACCCCTCCCACTTCAGGAACCTCACACTGCTGATGATTTCAGCGATTTCTTCTTTTTCAGACTTCTTTGCCCTTTCTCTCGGTCAGATTCTTCCCGTCTGTTTTTATTCACCAAGTCGTGTCTGACTCTCTTGCCACCCCCTGGACTGTAGCCCCCAGGGCTGCTCCACCCATGGGATTCTCCAGGCAAGAATCCTGGAGTGGGTCGCCATTTCCCTCTCCAGGGGGGTCTTCCCCACCCAGCTGTGGAGCCCTCATCTCCTGCATTGGCAGGTGGGTTCTTTACTGCTGAGCCAGCAGAGAGCCGTTAGGTGCAGAGAAGTAGTGTGTGATTCTGCCACACGAGGCACCTGGAGGAGTCAGATTCACGGTCGGAAAGTATGTTGGTAGATATCAGGGGGCGGGCATGGAGGGGCGGGGGCTTAGTGTTTATTGGGACAGAGTGTCAGTTTAGGAAAGTGAAAAATTCGGGAGATGGGTGATGGTGAGAGGCGCAGGATGTGAAGGTAGCTAGTGCCCCTGGACAGCACAGTTAAGTACGGCTCAAGTATGTTTTATATGATGTGACTTCTCACCTCCATAAAAACAAGTTGTTAAAAAAAAAACCAACAAACCCACCACCACTCCCCGTGTCCCTCCGAGGCCTGCTGGGTCAGCCGTCTTTCTTTTGGGGTGAAATTACATTAAAGATGGGAAAGTCCCCTTGCACTGCCTCGCCAGCTCTTGGATCCTGCTTCCCGCCTTAGCTGCGTGCAGAATCACCTTTCCCCCTCTTCTCTCTGACGTTATCAGTGGACTGTCTTGTCAGCATGCCTGATGAATATTTTCCGGTCCCTACACTGGGATTCTCACCCACGGTGACTGCTGACTTCCTAGCTTTGGCCTCCAGGGTACCAGCCCCCGTGATCCTGCCACTGCCCGCCCTGCCCGCTCGCCCAGTCGCCTTCTTCCCTGGATTGTTAGCTGCTGGGGCGCACGGAGCCTCCCTGGACGGCTCCTCTTACCCCCCTGTGCGGATCTTAGGCTGACTGGGACCATGGCTGAATGTTGGGGAGAAGACGTTCCTTAAAAGAAGACCAAACGCTGCTGCAGAATGAGGAAAATGGAAACAGACGCTGGTTAGGCCAGCCACCGCCACACCCCAGGCACACTGAAGCTCCACACACGGGCGGCCTGTCCGGTTCCTGCAGCCTGTCGCCGGAATGCTCCTTCCTGCTCTTTACTGGCCGTGCTACACCCAACACCCGATCCCCACCGTGCATTACCTCTGTGCTTTGGAACCAGTGCACGTTCAGAATGTTTGATTCTGGACTTCCCTGGTGGTCCAGTGGATAAGAATTCACTTGGCAATGCAGGGGACAAGGCTCAATCCCTGGTCTGGGAAGAGCCCACATGGGGCGGAGCAGCTGAAGCCTGTGCGTTCTAGAGCCCGCGCTCCACCGCGAGAGAACCCAACGCCATGAGAAGCCCACGCATCGCAAGGAGAAGTAGCTGCCGCGCCGCAACCAGAGGAGAGGCCGCACAGCGGCAGAGACCCAGCACAACCACAAATGAGCAAATAAATAGTATATGTTAAAAAAAAAAACCCAAATGATTTCTGTTTCCTCTGTAAATCTTCCAAGCGAGACCTTGATCTACTTCCTAAGACTCAGAACCCGCTCTCTGGAAAACCTAAATGGAAGCTTCCTTAGGTTTCCCACCTTCTAATTTGTACCATCATTGTTTCTGTTTTGTGGGCCAACCCTTTACTTGAATGTAAGCTTATGCTCTGCAAGGCCAGGGACTCTATCTTGTTTATCTTTTTCTTCCCTCATTGGGTCCAACCTGTGGCCAAGTTCATGGAAAGTACTTTTTGGTTGGTTTCATGATCGTTATCTGTTCCTAGTGAGCCAGAAACGGGCATATTGGAACTTCCAAGAATTAAAAACAAAAGGCAAAGAAAACGATAGTTGAAGAAGGAAAAGAAGAGATTATCTATATATTCAGTTGCTTAAGTAATTAAGTCCATCAGAAATAGCCACCATTCAAATTCCTGAGAGACACGATGGTGTAACAAGTGCCCGTTCTGTCTCGTACCGTCACACAGAGCAGATATCTTAATCCTAAATATTGTGAGTTTCTCCCCTGTCTGGTTTTATCTCTAATGAATGACCTGCCCTTTGGTTGTCTGTGTTGGTCAGACATGAGCTCCATGTCCTAAACACATGTAAATTATTATGGAATAGCCTCTCTAAACAACCAAGTTCTAGGAAGATCAAATCACAGCTGTGATAGTTTGGTGAGAAGAACTGATGACCTTCGGCCTCAGAGCGGCGCAGCTGTAGCTTCTGGCGGGCGCGGCTGGTGCGCAGCCTGGCTCTGTGAGCTCCGGGGGCGGCGGCGGCCTGCTCCTACCCCAGCGGAGGCTGGCTTTCCCAAGGATGCGCGGGGGGGAGCAACATCACTCTTATCTTTTCTAAACACTGTGCAGGTCTGAGGTGAATGTGACCTCAGTTCTTCCTTCTCCAAATCAGTTCTGCTTATGGAATTCTAGCATAATCATTTCGGTGAGAGTGACTTTTAACCTGAATACAAGACTCTGACCGACACTGGTGTTCAAGCTGAGTGAGCTCAGCCCCACGTTGCACAGCAAGCTGTTTTTGTGATGACATCAGCGAGGAAGGATTGGATGGGGACAGGTCAGGGATGCCCTGCTAGTGGGCCCTCACTCCTCATGTTGAGTGTCCCGACCTCCACGCTGTCTGGGTCTCCGCCTAAGGCCTGTCTGGCCATCTGCCCCGAGACACAGCGCTGTCAGTTCTGAACCACCTGGCTCCCACAGCCTTTACGCTCATCTCACGCACATATTACATCTTCTGCCAAGAACAGAGTGAAGCTTTCACATATCGCATTTAAAGAGCAGGCTACCATGGAGTCCATCATATCCTGGTGGGTTAAAATGATGTCTGGCAGTTTTTCTTCCTCATTTGTTTTAATGTCTTTGTCTTTATGATACTTGAAGTTCATCGCTTTCTTTGCTGCCTAAGTCCTTTTATTAGTGTGCATTTCTGTGTCGAGTCTGAACAGACAAGAACAGTCTTTCTTCCTGTTTTAAAATTGTGCTTTCAGGGCTGTAGGAAACTTTGAGAAATATACCAAACAAAAAAACGTGCAAAAGTGTCACTTTAGGGCAGGACTGTCACAGAGAGGGAGTCTGCTTCACTGAAAGACTTACCCAGACTCCCTTTAAAAAGGTCTGTTGCTGTTGTCTCTGCCAAAAAATGGCTCCTTAGAAAGTCTGGCTAGAAGAGCCTTTTTAGGTTATTTCTTACCAATAGGGTTGCCAGGTAAAATACAGAATGCCCAGTTACATTTGAATTTCACATAAACAACGGATAATTTTTAGTATAGTGTGTCCCAAATGTCACATGAACATATTTGTACTAAACTAAGCATTGGTTATTTGTCTGAAATTCAAGTGGATGTCATATTTTTATTTGCTAAATCTGGCAATTTATCAGAGTAGAAGAAAATCTTAAGGTGTTTATTAAGCATCTTATAATAAAATTTCAATTTATGAACAATGTTTCTGCTTTGGGGGGCCTCAAAAGTGGCCCATGTTAGATGATATATGCAAAAATTCTTTGTGAGCTGAAAATATGGGCACAAAAGTTTTGTTTTTATGCGTTAGCAACACAGCATGATTCTAATATCTGACACTCAAGAGCCTAGCAGGCCCACCGTCAAGGCTGGTGTGGAGGACGGGGAGGGTTTTTTTTTTTTCTTTTTCTTCAGTGTTGTTTCAAGCCTCCCAACTTCCAGTGACTCTCACACAAACTCTTCAAGAAGAGCATGTATATGAAGTGAGTTGTGTTGGATCTGAGTTAGGGCAAGAAGTAGAAAAGGCAGAGATGCGGAAATGGCCCAGGCACCTCGGTGAAAGGGACCTGGGTTCGAGTCCCGCACGCAGACAACTCGGAAGCTAACGGCTCTGGACACGATACATGACTTTTTCTGGTTGTCGCCATTGATGGTACTTGAGATAAGTAACTTGTCTCATAAGTGGCTGTATCATGCTAGGCATTTGCTATTATAGCTGTTGGTAAGGATATAAAGGAACAGCAAAGATGAGAAGACAACGGTGTGAGAAAGGAAGCAAGAGAGAGAGAGATTGAAGGACAGAATGCAGGATTTTGAAAAACCTCTTAAAGATGAAATTAAATAGAAACGGCCATCCCCCCCTGCAAAAGCCCCGTGTGTTCACACTGTTTCTCCCAAGTCTTGCTGGGACCCATGCGACAAAAGTTAAACAATTATTGAAATTTGTTTCATGAAAGGAAATACTCAAAACAACAATGAAGAGAAATCTATCTAAACCAAAATTCCATATAAGAGGAGGTGAGAAATCTCTTGATGAGTAACATGATCTTTGCCAGTTTTCTAAATGATTGATCAATGTTTTTTTTTTCTTTTTTTATTTTTTAATTTTCCATTTTGATATAGTCTACTATCTTTGGGGCCATTTGCTTTATACAACATATAACTGAAATTTAAAAAAGCCTGAGTATAAAGCAAGTTCTATTCCTATAAAGTGACTAACAGCATACAACTTGAGATCCCAGGATTTGAGGAAATTGTAAGAATCCTACTCGCAGAATATTGAGAATATCATTGTCTTTCTACAGAGAGCAGGGTGCTTTTGTCTTTTTTTTTCTTTTTAAAAAGAAATCGAGGTATAAAATACAATCATTGTATACACTTCAAAGTGATCACTACCATGAATCTAGTTATTATCTATCACCATCTTTTTTTCTGATAATAGGAAAAGTAGACTTAAATGGAGATATCTGATGCATATATTTTGGTAGAGCCTTAATAAGTCAGTTGGGGTCCAATCATGATTAAGTAGTATTTCACCCAGAGAAGTACTGCATTTGGCAACATGTAGGTTAGCAAACTGGCACGTGAAAGTTCCTGAGATGTGAATTACAAGACCCAGCATCGCTTGCCTGTGTGAGGAACTTGTCCTCAGCCGTGAACAATTCCCCAGCTTCCAAGCACACTCCAGGATGCAAGAGACCCCCAGCCTGGGGTGAAGATCACCGCCGTCAGCCCCTCGTGGCATCAGCCCCCAGCCCGGGGCGGGTTCACTGCCGCTGGCCCAATCGTGGGTAGCGCTACGGATGCAAGTGACAGCCACGAATCCTTCTTCTTTTCAAAGGAGCGGGCCGGAGAGCCTTCTGCCTCTCACTGGCTGGGGTCCGAGGGAGCACATTGCTCCGGGGGGTGACCTCTGACGGCATCCCCCACTCCAACGCCCCAGTGAGTCTGAGCTACAGCAAGCACGCCCCAGTGGATTTAACAGCGCCGTTTGGGAACTGCCGGCCCTCACTCTTTCACAGACACGCTCGGGGCGTTTTCAAACAGGCGTCCACGGAGAAAGCCTTGGGGATCAGACGAGGGCTCCCTGCCCCGCCCTCCTGCCCATGGCCCGCCTCCCAGACGCCCGCCCTCGGGTCCCAGCAGTGTGGGAGCATCTTCGGGGCTCTCATGGAGGTCAGCGTAAATGACCCCAAAGGAGGCGGTTGGTGCCTCTTAGGCACCTGCTTGACCTTGGAATCAGGAAAGGTTATCCAGGCTGAGCTCCGCGGCTTCTGTGTGCCCTGGACCACCTCGCCCTCCCTCATCCCTCCAGTACTGCTGCTTCCGGTACTGACCAGCCTCCTCCTGCGGCCCTTTTCCATCTTGGAGGGTTCTGAACTCCCTTTGGGACATCGTAACCCTCCTGGTGGGTCAACATCTATACATTTGTATTGTTACTTTCTTTTCATTCTTCCCACGACACATCGTTGATGCTGTGTTTAATGAGCAGAAACTGCATTAACGTCATTTCCTGTAAGTTAATTTAGCTTGCTGGTAGTACTGGCAAGGGCCACAAAGCTTCAGAGGAGAAGGCGTCATTTAGGAGTTCGGAGGAGGAGGAGGGTAAGAACCGAGGCTCCTCTGTAACTCTCAGGGGTTCTGTTTCGTTTCCGGAAGAGGAGGGCGTGCCTTTGTCTGGAGTGCTCCCACGGGGACTCAGGTGCTCCTCCTCAGTGTGTTTCCTGCAGATCTTACATTTCGTTGGTGTCCGTGTGCATCAGAGGCCTCTCAGCCCTTTTTGTTGTCACGGCACATACAGAAAAGTGACATATTTGCTCTGTATATAGGGATGAAGGGGGAGGAGTGGGGCTCATTATATCTTGTGTTAAAAGATATGGGAAGGAAAGAAGCTGCAAAGCTGCTTTCTTCTTTAGAGCAGTTTTAGGTTCACAGCAAAATTGAGTTGGAAACACAGAGCATTTCCCTTGCTGTGTTTTCAAGGCCCAGCTCACAGACCACGATCTTTACGAAATCTTGAGTTTCCCTGGCTGAAACTGTTCTCTTCCAGATGTTCATTGCCCCTTGGCTTCACGTGTTCACCAAGATTTCCACTTTTCTGATCTGTTTTATCTCCATCTTGTGCTTACCTTTTCTTCTTTGCTAGACTGTAAATTCCATAAGCGCAATGTTCACATCTGATTTGTCTCTGAATCCTCCAAACACTACCTGCCGTGGTCCGCTCACTGTTGTGGCAGATATTAGGTTATGCATGTATCACATCTATAGGTCTGTCTTCCTTTTGTTTCATTTTTGTGTTTAAATGCTTGGTTATTTGGCTATGCTGGGTCTTAGCTGCAGCCTACGGCTCTTTAGCTGTGACATGCAAACTCTTAGTTGCCCCATGTGAGATCCAGTACCCTGACCAGGGATTGAACCTGGGGCCCCCGCGTCAGAAGCATGGATCTCAGCCAGGGATGTCCCAGGTCTGTCTTTCCTATTAGACTGAGAGTGCTGGGGTCGTTTATTTTTTTCGTGTTTGTACCTCCTAGGGCTTTGTCCCATGTCAAGCAGAGTCAAGTATATAAGTATACAAGCATAGCAAGCCTTTCCATAAGGAAGCTGATTGTCACATGGTGGAATTGCAGTTAAAATATCAATATATATTAAGTAGTAATCATAAACAAAGATCAGAAGAAAATGTAAAAATTTATATTTTAACTGAATATCTGTATTATGTTCTCAAAAGTACATGCTAATCTTCCAGTGCTTAGGTCACCCAGGCTTGATTACCCCTGCAGGATCAGACATCTCTCATGGATTAAAATAGATCTGAAAATATAACTTCTTACAACAGCAGAAAATGGCAAGGGAAGAAGAGCTTGAGTCAAAATACGACTTTAAAGTGCTCTTTTTCTGGAACATCTGACATTTAAAACTCATTATCTCTTGCCACTTGAGCCTCAATATTGACCTCAGAGATTTTTAGAAGATACAGGATTTAGAGGGCAGACAAGATGCAAGGAGGCAGGGCGACTGAGAGTGAAGAGTCGAGGTATAACTTGGGCTTGAGGTTGCTGAGCACGGAGGATGGATCAGCAAGGAAAAGGGTGGGTGGCTGGCTGACAGGCAAGGGCGGAGGGGTGATGACAGCAGCGACGGACCTGCTGCGAAGACGCAAAGATGGATGAGCTGAAGGGCGGCGCCCGAAAGAGCGAGGAAGGGACATCTCTACCGTGGCGCCTGGGACCTACTCAGTGCCTGGACGACTTCAAACTATCCGTAATGAAAAATGAAAACACCAGCTTCCCAGCACATCAAATTTGTTTGCCTTTGTGGTCTTTTCCGGAGAATGGACAGATTTAGAGAGACAGGAATCCATCCAGGTCCCTATAAGTGACTAGGAAGCTGCTGCTCACGTAGAATCCCTGAAGCATGGCTACAAACCCTCTTTTCCTTTTGGGAAAAGGAGACGTGTTTGGTGTTGGCAGATCTTTTTTTCTTCTTTTTGGCCACACCTTGCAGCATGCAGGATCATACTTCTCTGACTGGGGATCGGAACCTTTGCCTCCCACGGTTGAAAGTGGAGAGTCTTAACCAGCGGGCACTGGGGAAGTCCCAGCATCCGCAGACTTCATCTTGACTTTAACCGAGTTGAAACACCTCCCTTCATGATGATTCTCCTTCCCAACAGAAAAGCACTAGAAACCTGGACCCAGGATGTTGGCCCAAGGGGGTGCAGATTTTAGTTCTTCACGTCCTTACTCTCATTAACCTGTAGACTTTCTGGAATTTAGAAGTATGTGTTCTTTTTCTGTCCTAATACATGTTAATTAACACTCATAGGTATACCATTTGCTTATGAGCATATTTACATTTTGAGAAGTCTTCTTCTTACCACCGATTTGTGGAGAAATGAAGCCCAGAAATAATTCCTATTCCCTTTAAAGCTTATTAACTATGGGCCCTGCATGCACAGTGGAGGTGGCAGTTCACATTGACGCTTTGAGAACTGTCAAAAAAAACCTATAACTTTCCCCTGTAACTCAGAAAAATGCCAGAGAATCATTCTGACAGCATCCTAAACAGGAACTGAGCAGAAAACGCCAGTCACAGATGCCAGCGTGTTATTACTGGTAACCAGTTCTTTCCCTTCCCATTGGTTCTGCCGCAGACGGTGGCTGAGGACAGTCACTCTAACGCGACTGTCGTGAACTGTAACCTGTTGGACCCCTAGGAAGATGTTTCCGTGCCTGACAGTGATGCCCGTGATTATGGACCTTGAAATCATTCTCGAACTTCCAATATACTTTCCTACCTAGATTTCAGTATAAACCACTTTTCTTTCTCTTGGGAATCCTCTGGCTGAAACGCAAGGCCCTGCTCCAGGGCCAGAATCTAACATCTCCATTTCATCAGCACTGAGTACATTTAGAAAATGTCGGAATGCATCACAACAGCTTTATAATCACAGAAAGCCAGAAATATCCTTCTGTAGTCTTCAGATACTCAGAAGATTTAATCATCAAAAAGTATCGGAGATGCTTCTGAACTTGCCAAAACTTTATGTTGTGGTCATTTAGCCTAGTATCTTAATTTCCTCCCACATAGGGAGAGGGGGCTTCCAGCCAGTGAGGTGTACAGTTCGTGCCTGGATTCACTGTTTCCTCCTGTGTGAGAATATTCCAGGGCATCTGACTACAGACCAAAGGTGTAATTAAAACTCTCGAGTACTTTCTGTGAACAATGTGCATTAGCTTTTAGATTTACGTTCTGGGTTTAAAAAAAATAAGCGATCTGGTCCTAGTCCTGAAGAAGCTCAAAATGTAGGTGGGGGAAGCCACAAAAATGGGTAATAAGGGGCTCCCCAGGTGGCACTAGCGGTAAAGAAGCTGCCTGCCAATGCAGGAGACATAAAGAGATGTGAGTTCGATCCTTGGGTCGGGAAGACCCCTGGGGAAGAAACGGCAACCCACTCCAGTCCTCTTGCTTGGAGAATCCCATGGATAGAGGAGCCTAGTGGGCCACAGTCCGTGGCGTTGCAAAGAGCTGGACAGGACAGAAGGACAGAAGCAGCTTAGTGCACACACACATATGTAATGTTTTTAGAAAGTTGTCTGAAGCGCTGTGTCATGGATCACCATCGCTGCCTGGGGAAGCCTGCCCAGGAGGGAGAAACTTTGATCTGGGCCTTGAAGGATGAGCTGGAATTTCCAGAGAAGAAGAAACCTAAGTGTCTTTCAGCAGAGGGAGCAGCAGCATGTGGAGATTTGCGGAGGGAGAGGTTTGGGGAAATGCAGACTGTTCTGCAGGAGTAAATTCGGGAGGCAAGTCACTGCCTCAGCTTGGCTCCTGCTTACGGTTTATTCCTGGGGATACCCGTGGGTGTCTCCTGTCTCTTGCTTTCTGATATTCCTGGGGATACCCTCGGGTGCCTCCTGTCTCTTGCTTTCTGAAGAGTTAAGCAAACCGAGATGCAAAGCAGCTTCCCTTGCCATTATGGAGTGGGTTACGTTGTATCTCGAGGGTTTATAAATCACACCGCTGAAGCACTCACAGCATATCGATGGAGACAAAGGAGAAGCTTTCTGCTTTCTGCTTGTGTTGAGGTGGGGAGGGGGCCAAGGCAGAAGGAGCAGTGAGTGGCCCATTCCGGAGAGGTCAGGACATGACTCCGGACCCCCGTGTGCCAGGGCAGACCTGGGGTCACACCTATACACCACCCAGTGTTGCTAGTCCCTGAGTACCTTAAGGGAAGGTAACAAAGAGAGCAACCGTCTCTGCTAAATGGAGACCCTCCACTCTGGAAGGAGGGACCACTGGTTTTTGCTGTTTACCACTCACCAGGAAAGGAAGCAGCTGGCTACTCAGTCCTGGGTAAAGATCCCCTGGAGGAGGAAATGGCAACCTGCTCCAGTGTTCTTGCTGGAGAATCCCATGAACAGAGGAGCCTGGTGGGCTACAGTCCATGGGGTCACAAAGAGTAGGACACAACTGAGTGACCAACGCTTTCACTTTCCTGGATATCTACTGAGCCTGAGACTGTGCTGAGCACAGTCCGAGGGAACTGGACATCTATCGGTAATGTCTTTACCCTCTTGGACTCCACAGTCAGGATGGGGACCCATTACACAGAGCGGGCTGCACGAGCACAGGAGTTCAGCTTTCTTCTCCTTGGATTATCTCAGTTATTCCCATCAATATCAGATTTTCGGTGCACTTCGAAGCCTTCCAGAAACTTTCTGCATCAGAATTTCCATGGCCTCCTGGGCATCTTTCTTTGGGTGTTGCCGAGACCATTGGAATGCACCAGTGCAGGCTGACAGATGAG
The DNA here is from genome assembly GCA_006408675.1 of Madoqua kirkii. Classification (NCBI taxonomy): domain Eukaryota; kingdom Metazoa; phylum Chordata; class Mammalia; order Artiodactyla; family Bovidae; genus Madoqua; species Madoqua kirkii. Next base: position 11,388 of record SJYC01093820.1, on the reverse strand, counting down.
GCCAGATGAGGCCCTGAATTCACTGAGGGGTAGGGGAGAGAGGGGCTACTCCCCAGAGATGAGCAGGAGGCATCTCAGCTGGAGACCAGCACGAAATTGGTGACAGCACGTGGATCTGGACCCGAGACACAGACACACACACACACACACACACACACACACACACACACGACTACCTGTCAACACTGGGGCTGATGGTAGGGATATAGGCATGCCCTTGGCAGACAGAGGTGTCCTGGGAGACTGACTTCATTCCACGCACAGCACAGTGTGCAGAAGACCCAGGAGCTGCCGGCTGTTGAGGATGCAAGCGCGTGCTGGGAGGGCCTGTGAGGTGGCCGGGCCCCGGGGTCAGCGTGCAGAAGCCACACAGGGCAGGACTCCTTCTTCTGGAGGAAAAAATACTTAATGAATAATGTATATTTTTGGTTTTAAATTTTTGTATGACATGATATTTTATATAATCATTTGGGCAAAATTTGTTCTTAAGTCTTGAACCTTGAAGTGTAGCCAGGGGGGCAAAATAATTGCCTTTCAGTTTCACAGCACCGCCTTTGAATTTACACCTGCGTCTCGGCTCTCTCCGCGGATTCTTGCAGCAGCAGGCATCCTCACGGCAGCCTCCCCATGGGATGCTTACCCTCTTGGGACCGGCTCCAGGTGGCAAAGCCCTCTGTTCCAAGGAACCACTGGCTGTTGGTGGATTCTGAGCTGTAGATGCTGGTTGCTACAAAGTGGAGGCTTTCTTTTGTGAGTCTGTTAAAAAAATTTTTTTTTTTGCTCTGTTTTTAAAAGACATTCAGTAGCTACAATTCTTGGCCATGTCATAAGGGTAGACAGTAGACAGTCAGGCACTTCCAAAAGGTCCCACTGCTGGGCATGCACGCCAAGGAAACCAGAACTGAAGGAGACATGTGTACCCCAATGTTCATCGCAGCACTGTTTATAATAGCCAGGACATGGAAGCAACCTAGATGTCCATCAGCAGATGAATGGATAAGAAAGCTGTGGTACATATACACAATGGAGTATTACTCAGCCATTAAAAAGAATACATTTGAATCCGTTCTAATCAGATGGATGAAACTGGAGCCGATTATACACAGTGAAGTAAGCCAGAAAGAAAAACACCAATACAGTATACTGACACATATATATGGAATTTAGAAAGATGGTAATTATGACCCTGTATGTGAGACAACAAAAGAGACACAGATATATAGAACAGACTTTTGGACTCTGAGGGAGAGGGAGAGGGTGGGATGATTTGGGAGAACGGCATTGAAACATGCATACTATCATGTAAGAAACGAAGCACCAGTCTATGTTCAATACAGGATACAGGATGCTTGGGGCTGGTGCACAGGGATGATCCAGAGAGATGATATGGGGTGGGAGATGGGAGGGAGGTTCAGGATTGGGAGCTCGTATACACCCATGATGGATTCATGTCAATGTATGGCAAAACCAATGCAGTATTGTAAAGTAAAATAAAAATAAAATAAAATAAAATAAAAACATAAAAAAAAAAGGTCTTAGCTGCTGTGTTGAAGTCTTCGGCCGCAGGAGAGTGAGGGATGCGGCTGTCATCTTGCTGCCCACAGCCTGCGTATCTGCCCCTTTTCACCCCACTGTGGCCCCTTCCTGAGTCCGCGCAGCTGAAGGGCGTGGACAGGACGAACGGCTGGCCTCTCAGAGCCTCGCTTGTTCCCTTGTCAACGACAAAGGCATGATTTCTCACTCTACAGGCATTCCTTTCATTATCCTGATATGGAAGATTGGTGTTCAAGAGAGGGACGTTTCTTCATGTAAAGTAAAACCAAACACGTTGAATTTATCATTAACGCGTGGTTCTGAAACGGAGACAAAAGACTTCCTGGTGTTTTTTAAAGTTTGTGTGTGTAATATACAAGGTACTGGATACTTTTGATAATAATAGCCATTCTGTACAAAGTAGACTCTGATTCTATAGAGAGTCCTTTAAATCTCTGTAGAACGAGCATCCAGAATTCCGACGTATTTAAAAACAAAGATGCTGATATTAACAAGAGGACTCTGCTGACTGATCTCACTTTAAATGGACACTGATCCTGACTTCAGTGCCATATGCCGTGGGACCTCGTCACACTGTCGTCTCTCCCGTGTGTCAGTGAATGACTCTCAGGTTGACAGTGCTGACCATGACGGCAAAAAAATGTGCTACTGAGTTTGGCTGTAATGCCCTGATTCTCATACGCACGGCTCCCAGAATGTAGTTGCGGGCACACATCCATCCTCCGTGTCGTGAGAGCTCTGCCTCACCTACTTAACGAAACAGAGCAGACCTGCCAAGAGAGGGTGAACAGCAAGACAGCCTGCAGATCAGAAAAGGCACTTTCAGTGCAGAGTGCGCGGCTGTCACACGGGAAGCTGGCCCCATATACAGGGCCACATTGCATTGTCCGGCTACAGCCTGAATTGCTAAGGATCTGACCTCAGAGCCAGGAGTTGCCTTTTCGCTGCAGGGGACTTTAAGAGGTCCATGACTCAGCTACGGCTGTTTGTGGGGTGATGGGGGCGCGTGTATCGCCAGCGGTATCGAGCTCTCCCGGTGCTGAGGATGGAGATCTAGCAGCAGGAGGGAAGGAAGGCAACGGCTGAGGTGTTGCAGAGCATCTTTTTGTTAAACATGTGCGTCTGTTTATTTGGCTGCGCTTAGTTTCAGCACGAGGGATCCATTTCCGTGACCAGGGACCTCACCTGGGTCCCCTGCTTTGGGAGCATGGAGTCTTAGCCGCTGGACTGCCAGGGAACTCCTGTGTACAGCATATTAACAGTCTCCAACTCCACTGTCTTTGGGGAAAAAAAAAATAATTTGGGAAGGGCCTTGGAAAATCATTTAACCCATGTTCTGGATGTTTGGAAGGATTGTTCCTAAAGTCCTAATTTTAGATTCTTTCAAAGTACTTGGTTCTATTAATATAGCTTCTCAGAAGCACTAAGTGGGGTACGGAGGTTCTACCTGACACCTCACTTTGGCCTTGCTCTTCTTCTTCTATCCTCAGTGGAGTCAGAATTCAAAGGATCTTGGGGAAGTCATTCCTCTATTTTCCTTTTCTTCTGATATCTAGATGCTGACAACAAATCTGAGTTGGGTTAATTAGCACATTGTGGAGAACATTTTGATGTTATTAAATGTATAACTTTGTGGCTATATTCTATTTTAAGGCTGGATTTTTTTCATCAGTGAAGTTATGCTAATATCACAATAGAAATACACTTGTTTATATCTACTGGAAAATTAATTATAATTTAGTATATGCACTTCAGTGCAATATTTGTGGCATTTCCTTCCTGAAGACATTTTATCATTTTGACAAGCATTAATCCTTATATTTCTGATTCCCATAACCCCCCAAAGAGTGTTAGCTGAGTTATGAATCATTATTGATGTCCAGGTATTCACTTAGTTGTGAAGCCCCTTTTTGTAAAAAGGTACATGTAAAAGATGTAAAGATTAGGACCCTTGATTCTTATAGCTCACAGTTAAGGGCAGATGCTTGTTAATTAGACAGTGATTCAGTGATGTAAGCCAGACAGAGCAAGACAAGTGTCATATGATACTGCTTTTGTGTGGAATCTAAAAAACGATACAAATGAACTTATACAAAAACCAGAAATAAACCCACAGACTTAGAAAACAATCTTATGATTATCAAAGGGGAAAAGGGAGGAGGGCTAAATTAAGAGTAAGGGATTAACACATACATGCTACTATGTAAAGTAAGCAGCCAACAAGGACCTACTGTATAGCACAAGGAACTACACTCAGTGTTTTGTAATAACTTATGAGGGCAAATAATCTGGAAAAGAGACATATATGTTTGTGTAACTGAGTCCCTTTGTGGACAGCTGAGAGCAGATCAACTACACGCGCTTACGCTGTCAGTCACTCCAGGCGTGTCCAACTCGTCACGACCCCATGGGCTGCAGCCCACCAGGCTCCCCTGAGCATGGGATCTTCCAGGCAAGAACAGTGGAGTGGATTGCCATGCCTTCCTCCAGGGTAATCTTCCTGACCCAGGGATCAAACCCAAGTCTCCTGCAGCTCCTGCATTGCAGGTGAATTCCTTACCACTGAGCCACCAGGGAAGTATAGATCAGCTATGCTTCAACTGAAAAAAAAAAAAGTTAAATAGCCATTCAAGTCAGTGTCTGATTATGTATCAAGTTAATTACACATCAAGACTTTGAGCTTCTAGAGAAGAGAGCCTGAGGGTGGGCTTCTGCTGGTGGACAATGTTTTTAGGGAGGACGGTGACCTCAGTTGGGTCTTGCAGCAGAGGCAAGATGTAAACAGCTGGAGGAAAAGAAGCCAGTTGGCTTTGGGGAGGGAATGGTTTAGAATGAGCTGAACAGCATGAGGGGAATAAGGTGGAGTTCATCCTGAAGGGAACACAGTTTGCATTGGGGAGAATCACGCTAGTGGAGCAAGCTATGATCAGGTGAAAAGAAGTGTGAAGATCCCTAGGGCTGGGTTCCTTTGGGTGATGGGTTTGGAAGTGACTGATGGAGAGTTATTTTTTAAACTAATTATTTACTTTAATTAATTAATTAATTAATTTTTAATCGAAGGATAATTGCTTTACAATATCGTATTGGCTTCTGCCACACATCAACACGAACCAGCCACAGGTATACACACCACTCCCCTCCACTCTGGAGCCTCGCTCCCACCTCCCACCCAAGCCCACCCTCTAGGTTGTCACAGAGCCCCGGGCTTGAGCTCCCTGTGTCAGAGAGCAAATCCACTCTGGCTGTCTGTTTTGCATATGGCCATGTGTATGTTTCGGAGAAGGCAATGGCACCCCACTCCAGCATTCTTGCCTGGAGAATCCCAGGGGCGGAGGAGCCTGGTGGGCTGCCCTCTGTGGGGTCGCACAGAGTTGGACACGACTGAAGCGACTTAGCATCAGCAGCAGTGTGTATGTTTCAGAAATGCGAGTGACAGAGTTTTAAGGAAGTATGTCTGGTGGCCACGTGCAGTCCCTGCAGAAGAGGCGAGCGTGGGTGCAGAGTCAGACGCGAGGCTGCGCTGGTTGACTTGCTGTGTAAACTCTGGCAAGCAGTTCAACCCCTCTGGGCCTCAGTTCCCGCATTAAGAAACTTAATTCCTTCTTACTTTTAACTGTGGTGAAAAACACCAGTTCCTCATTTTTAAACAACCCTAGCGTTATTTTGAGGCATGAATGAGATGAAGTATGTGAAGCACTTGGTTCCTTCCCTAGTGCCTCTGACATGATAATCCCTCAGGATGGGGGAGCTGAAAATATTACATAAAAGGGAAGAGGCTCTGGAGAGTGAGAATAGAATAATAAGTCAGCTGTGAGCTGGCCAGTCAGTCTCCAGTAAAGAGCTCCCAGGTGATTTTTGTCACGCTGCATTACGTGTTCGTAGTTCCGATCTGAGTTCCTTGCAGGCCAGAGCGTCTCATGTGGTAAGATGCTCGTGTCTAGTGAATGTCTAGTGAAAAGAGAAAGTGAAAGTTAGTCGCACAGTTATGTCTGACTCTTTGTGACCCCGTGGGCTGTACCCTGCCAGGCTCCTCTGTCCCTGGGATTCTCCAGGCAAGAATACTGGAGTGGGTTGCCATTTCCTTCTCCAGGGGATCTTTCCAATCCAGGGATCAAACCCAGGCTTCCTGCATTGCAGGCAGATTCTTCACCAACTGAGCCACTAGGGAAGGATGTCTACTAGGTCTGCACCAAACACCTGTTGAATCTGTAATTAAGATGCACGTCATAGTGGACGGGGACGGTTGGGTTAAAAAGCCTGGTGAGGAAAGAATTAATTACACCTGAATGTCTCAAGTGGACCAGCAGAGCAAAATGGATAGTGCAGGTGATTCCCGGGTTCTGAGCTCAGGCAGCTGAGAAAATGATTCTATTATCAACAGAAGAAGTAATGAGTTTTGGAGAGAAAATGATGAGTTTGGTTTTATTGCAGTGACTTTAAAATTAGTGACTCGTTTACCTATTCATTCAACAAACATTACTGAGTTTTTGTGACATCAGCTTCTTTGTCAGCATTTTGCTTATGCTGTAAAATACTGTGTTTTCCCTGTTATGACTTTTTCAGTTTCTTTCCCTTTTCCTTTCCTTTAGCTGCCATTTCTTTTGCTTGACTGTTAGAGCAATGACTTTATGACCTTTTTCTCACGCTACTTTTTTTAAATGAAATTTTTATCAAAACATGGTTATTTTACAATGTTGTGTTAGTCTCAAGTGTCCAGCAAAGTGATTCAACTATACATATATTCTTTTTCATTATAAGTTATTGCAAGGTATTAGTTCCCTGAGTTACACAGTAGGACCTTGTTGTTTATCAGTATTTTATACACGGTAGTAGTATGATAACTGCTTATCCCAAACTTCTAGTTTATTTCTCCCCTACTACCTCTATTTTTGGGGGAGGGTTTAACATAATAGTTGTTCTGTTCCCTGTTAGTCTCAGATCGACTTTGAACCCTCTCATTCTTGCTTGCCTTCTCTGTCTGGTCTTCATGGCTCATTTTCTCTGTCTCTCTCCTTTTTTTCTTGTAACCCATGAAATGCACGGTTCTCTAGGCCATGATGAGCCCCGTCTGAAGAGCTGGGCTGTGAGCATAAAAGTAAAGTGGTCCTGTTACGGTTTAGTAGGGCCCCGTGTGTGTATGTGTGCTGGAGTGGGGACTGGACTGTTTCCGTTGGATTTCGATGCAAAGAATTACGCCTTTGGAACATGTTGATGGCTTGCAGACCTTTTCTTCTGATTACCTAGGGTAGTCGGGTCATGGCAAGATAAAGACATGAGAGGAGCCTGCGTATAACAGGATCAGATCTGTTTTGGATAAAGCCAAGCTTTCATGAGGAATTTCCATGTGGGAGGGCGCATAGTTTGCAGGTTGTGTTGAGATGGGCCAGCGTCAGCCTGATGGATAGAAAAGAGCAGGAGGCAGGTGCCCAGAATTAGAACACCCAGGCGCCTGAATTCTGAGACCGGAATGTAGAGACCCTCTTTTCTTCCCTTTTCACCACTTTACCATAATCTCCTGTGCGTAAAACTAAATGGAATTGGAACTTGGGTGATTTCCAACTGCTGATGGTTGAGTTGGAGCAGTGCTGAGGTTCCTTTTGCTAAGCAAATAGATTATAGAAACCACCCATTAAATCTGTAAACAAGACCTGAGGGTGGGAGGAGATTTTTAATTTGTTCATGTTTTGAGGCTGAAAAAATTCCACGAAGTACTTCAGAAACAGAATATCTATGTGGATAATCGATGTGCTAATTGCAATTTGAAGTCTTCTAAAGATCTCTATCAGGTGATTTTTTTTTTTACCTCTACATGAATTATGTTGCTTGTACTTGAAAGGAATGAATCTGTATTTCAAGAATGTTTATAGTTCAGGTGTCTTACAAATTCCAAGTGTTCTCATCCTTAATTAGTGGTGTTTTATTCAAAGAACCTGCTGCCAATGCAAGAGACATTAGAGTGCTTCTATCGCTGGGTCAGGAATATCCCCTGGAGAAGGAAATAACAAGCCACTCCAGTATTCTTGCCTAGGAAACTCCATGAACAGAGGAGCGTGGTGGGCTACAGTCCATGGAGCTGTGGAAGAGTCAGACGAGACGTAGTGATTAAACCATAAACAGTCCACTGTATAGATGGACCATTTCCTTTATCCAGTCATTAGTTAATGGACATTTGATTTGTTTCTACTATTTGGCTATTGTGGATAATCTGTTATGAATGTTCATACACCAACTTTTAGATAAGCGTATTTTCTAGTTCTCTTGAGGGTGTCATATTTCCATCAGCACCATACGAAGCTTCCAGTTCCTGTACACCCTCGCCAGCACGTGTTATTGTCTTTCATTTTGATCATGACCATCCTAGTGGGTGTGAAGTTGTAACTTATTGTGATTTTTATTTTCTTCCCCTTTTTGTTATTGATGTTGGACATCTTTGCACGTGTTGCCCGGTGCAGTCTTAGTGTCTGTGATTTGAGCAGCGGTTTTAAGTCTTCCTGTGGGTTTGTCATGGACGGAGGAGCCTGGTGGGCTGCAGTCCATGGGGTCGCTAAGAGTCGGACACGTCTGAGCGACTTCTCTTTCAGTTTTCACTTTCATGCATTGAAGAAGGAAATGGCAGCCCGCTCCAGTGTTCTTGCCTGGAGAATCCCAGGGACGGGGGAGCCTGGCGGGCGGCCGTCTATGGGGTCGCACAGAGTTGGGCACGACTGAAGCGCCTCAGCAGCCGCAGTGGGCTTGTCCCGGCTTCTCGGGCGTCCGCTGACTTCCAGCGTGCCCTTGGCACAGGTCTGTTGCTGTGCGCCTTTACCCGACACCCGGTTACCAGGCAGCCCTACCGCGGCCACCAGTGGTCCTGCTCAGCCATTGGCTGAGGCTGATGGGCCCCTCCCCCGAGCCAGTAACGTCCACGAGCGACCGTTCGAGGTCCCGCTCAGCCATTGGTCAGCGCTGCTGGCCCTCCCCCAGGGCCGGCTGCGGGGGAGCGACCGTTGGTGTGCAGTGCCGTTCAGCCAGCGGTCGGTGGAGCCGCGGCCCTCAGTGGAGAGCGAGGTAAGGGGCGGCTCAGCGCTTCTCGCCGGGCTCTCCAGCCCACCCAGGGGGTGGCGGAAGGCCGTGTCCTGATGGCCCAGAGCGCGGCCAGGCCAGGCCTTGAGGCGCTGGCTACTCTCCCGCAGCTGCTTCTGCGACCTCAGGGCAGCCGCTGTCGGCTCGGGACACGGTCTGCAGGGCCAGCCCCCCGGTAGTCGGGGCCCTGAGGAGGCTGCGGGCCTGCTGGGTCCGGGGCGCCCGGCGGCCCTAGTGACGACGCTGTGCAGAGTCTGGGGGCCCGGCCCTGAGGGGGCGGCCAGAGTAGCTCCGCTTCTTCTCAGCCACCGCTGGACCTCAGAGGGAGGCAGCTGTGCCTGGGAACCTGGCCCTTTCTCGTCAGAACAGGGCATAACATTTGTTTGGTTACAGGAGCATTGTTAACTGACCACGACCTGCCCTCCAGAGCAAAACCTCTGACACCCAGACGTTTGCAACCTCTCCCAATGCCGCTCCCTCCCTTTCCTAGAAAAGGGCTTCACTGAGAGCTTTCGGGGTTTGGGAAAGTTTTTAAGGCGTGAGCCTCCCTTCTCCTTGCAGGGCCCTCTGTACACCTTTCTCTGCAGCAGAGTCTGACATTTAGGCATTGTTTGGCCTCACTGTGCATCAGGCACCTGGATTTGTGTTTCATAACATGTACACCCCCTTCCTCTTGAACCTCCGGCCTAGCCCCTATCCCACCATCCCACCACCCCACCTCTGTAGGTCACCACAGAGCACCAAGCTGAGAGCTTGGAGTGCTCCAGACAGCTCCCTGTGCTATACTGCAGGTTTCCGCTCGTCGGCTGTTTATTTTTCGCTGCACGGGGTCTTCGCTGCTTCATTTCTCTAGTTTTGGCAAGGCTGGGGCTCCTCTCTGGTTGTGATGTGCAGGTTTCTCATCGTGCTGGCTTCTCTTGTTGTGCAGCTCGGGCTCCAGGGCACACGGGCTTAGTGGCTCCATGGTGTGTGGGATCTTCCCAGACTGGGGATCAAACCCATGTCCCCTGCATTAGCAGGTGGATTCTTAACCACTTGACCGCCGGGGAAGTCCTTATCCATCTGTTTTACCCATGGGATTGTACATACATCAATTCCAATTTTCCAATTCATCCCTTCCTCCCCCATGGCCACATGTCCATTCTCTATCTCTGTTTCTCTATTCCTGCCCTGAAAATGGGCTCATCTCTACCATTTTTCTAGATTCCACATATATGCATTAATATACAAATTTGTTTTTCTCTTTCTGAATTACTTCACTCTGTTTGACACTCTAGGTCCACCCACATATCTACAAATGACCCAGTATCATTCTTTGTTGTGGCTGAGTAATATCCCGTGTTTATTATTAAGCACCACATCTTTATGCACTCCTCCGTCGATGGACATTTAGGTTGCTTCCACATCCTGGCTATGCAAATTCTAGCTAGTTTACATTTTTAACATTATGTTTGTAAGATCAGTCTATATGAAATGTGCAGTTGTAGTTCATTTATGTTTATTGCTGTATTCTATTGTACAAATAAGCTTCAATTTCTTTAGTCTATAGTTTATGAACATTGGGGTTTTTCATTTTGGGGTTATGACTGCAATGCTCCTATCAACCTTATTGTACATACAGTATGGACCACAGTGTATATGTCTGCGACTGAAATTGCAAGATGGGCTCGATAAAGAACAGAAATAGTATGGACCTAACAGAAGCAGAAGATATTAAGAGGCAGCAAGAATACACAGAAGAACTGTACAAAAAGATCTTCATGACCAAGATAATCATGATGTGTGATCACTCACCTAGAGCCAGACATCCTGGAATGTGAAGTCAAGTGGGCCTTAGAGAGCATCACTATGAACAAAGCTAGTAGAGGTGATGGAATTCCAGTTGAGCTCTTTCAAATCCTGAAAGATGATGTTGTGAAAATGCTGCACTCAGTATGCCAGCAAATTTGAAAAACTCAGCAGTGGCCACAGGACTGGAAAAGGTCAGTTTTCATTCCAATCTTGAAGAAAGGCAATGCCAAAGAATGCTCAAACTACCGCATAATTGCTCTCATGTCACACGCTAGTAAAGTAATGCTCAAAATTCTCCAAGCCAGGCTTCAGCAATACATGAACCGTGAACTCCCTGATGTTCAAGCTGGTTTTAGCAAAGGCAGAGGAACCAGAGATCAAATTGCCAACATCCGCTGGATCATGGAAAAAGCAAGAGTTCAGAAAAACATCTATTTCTGCTTTATTGACTATGCCAAAGCCTTTGACTGTGTGGATCACAATAAACTGTGGAAAATTCTTCAAGACATGAGAATACCAGACCACCTGACCTGCCTCTTGAGAAACCTGTATGCAGGTCAGGAAGCAACAGTTAGAACTGGACATGGAGCAACAGTCTGGTTCCAAATAGGGAAAAGGAGTACATCAAGGCTGTATATTGTCACCTTGCTTACTTAACTTCTATGCAGAGTACATCATGAGAAATACTGGGCTGGAATAAACACAAGCTGGAATCAAGACTGCCAGGAGAAATATCAATAACCTCAGATATGCAGATGACACCACCCTTATGGCAGAAAGCAAAGAGGAACTAAAAAGCCTCTTGATGAAAGTGAAAGAGGAGAGTGAAAAAGTTGGCTTAAAGCTCAACATTCAGAAAACGAAGATCATGGCATCTGGTCCCATCACTTCATGGGAAATAGATGGGGAAACAATGGGAACAGTGTCAGACTTTATTTTTTTGGGCTCCAAAATCTCTGCAGATCATGACTGTAGCCATGA
>SJYC01093818.1:0-19978 GCA_006408675.1 Madoqua kirkii | reverse complement strand
GAGATTTTATATTTGTTTTCCTATTTTACAGTTTCTAAACTGTAAATATAGGATTTCCTATGTGGCCCAGTGGTAAAAAGTCCACCTGCAGTGCAGGAGCTGCAGGTTCAACCCCTGGGTTGGAAGTACCCTTGGAGAAGAACATGGCAGCCCACTCACCTTGCCTGGAAATTCCCTTGGACATAGAGGAGCCGAGTGGGCTACAGTTCATTGGATTGCCAAGGAATCAGATACAACTTAGCAACTAAACAACAATAACAAACTATAAATTTACTAAAAAAAAAAAAGCGTGAATATGTATGAAAACAGAAAAGAAGCCTATTGGTGACCTGCTCCCCTACCTGCCCCCACCTTGGTCTGTTTCTGCTGCCCTTCCTGGCTTATCACCCTGCATATCTCCACCTCCTCCTACAGTTGCCTTTTAGACCATCTTTCTTCCACATACGCATCTGAGGGCTTACTCCAGCCTATCCAACACTTAAATCTCACCTCCTGATCTGCTCCTGATCTGCTGCTGCTAAGTCGCTTCAATCGTGCCCGACTCTGTGCGACCCCGTGCGACCCCATAGACTGCAGCCCACCAGGCTCCCCCATCGCTGGGATTCTCCAGGCAAGAGTACTGGAGTGGGGTGCCATTGCCTTCTTCACCTGATCTTCTAATATCAGTTAATTAATTCTCCCCAGTAATGTGAACACATGTAGCTCTTTTATTGCTTAATGATGATAATGAAATAGAAACATTCTCCAAATTTTATTTTGAAATGTTTCTTAAATGTCAGCATTCTAGTGCCATGTTTTCCTCTTGAGGCCCTCCTAGATATCAATTATTTTGTTTTTAAATAACTATTTTTCAAATATCTTAAAAATTTTTATTAATCTACTATCTCTATTATGAATTGAAATATATATAATCTATACCTACATGTAAATATATACATACATATACATATATATATATAGAGGCAATGCAATTTTCCTAAATTATTGCTAGGTAGTCTTACCTAAATTTCTGAGTCCAAGGCTTACTGGGTTTTGGTGGAAAAAGTGCTTGCCAGTGATTGCAATTTAGCAATAAACTGAAATTTTCTCCTTGATGTAATAAAAATAATTGAAAAGGACTACCTCATTCTATAGTTCATTGTCTTTTAATCCTGTGCCTGGGTAGTACCTAATACTGTGACTGCTTCTTCCAATGAAAGCAGCCCATATTTATATTAATCCTGTAGAAGACAGTCACTCTGGACACATGGCTTATCAGTGTGCTGAGTCAGATTCCAGGCATCTCTTTTTACAGTTGATGAGCACATTAATGACATGAGGTGTACCAAATAAGATGGCTATAAAGGTCATATATATATGTCGCTCAGTTGTGTCTGACTCTTCAGCATTTATTAGAGGAGCCTTTTAGCTAGGAAAGAACACTTAGCAGTAGCATGTATTAATCAGATTCAGGTATTTGAAAACCTGCAACTTGAAATCATAAGGAGGGCTTATTTGACTTGATAGAAACCAGAGCTACCATCAGTTACTGGGAAGATGCCTAGAGGCAATTTATTATTTGATATATGATTTATTAAATCCTAGAGCTGTTTTCAATTGTTATTGAAACATTGATGCCCCAGAAAAATGGACAGTAGATGGTGAGGGATGCAAACCTTCCTTCCACTCTGCCAAACAGAAGAGGCAAATAATTTCACATATATAAGAACAGTCCCTGAATAGTGTGTGGAGGAAGGGCCAGAGAGAGTCAGCTTTGCACCTAATTAGGAAACCATTGGGCTCCAGTTTGTTGCACAGTGTTCTCCACTCAGTTGCTCCTTTTCTGGGATGGTAGACAGGATGAGAGAGACCTTAGGTACATCCCAATGGTCCCCTGAGTTATCTCCAAATGAAGATGAAAAACAGAGGAGATCATAGAGTGTTAAATAAGCATTTAGTATCTTCCAAATCTAGCAAACTTGGAACAAACCCCAAAAGTAGATAAAAGTTTGCCTAAGGAATATGGTAAAATGGAAGAGACAGGAACATACAGAATGATATACATACTAATAGAGATACCAAGGGAACATTTCTTGCAAAGATGGGCTCAATAAAGGACAGAAATGGTATGGACCTAACAGAAACAGAAGATACTAAGAAGAGATGGCAAGAACACAGAAGAACTGTACAAAAAAGATCTTCATGACCCGGATAATCACAATGGTGTGATCACTCATCTAGAGCCAGATATCCTGGAATGTGAAGTCAAGTGGGCCTTAGAAAGCATCACTACAAACGAAGCTAGTGGAGGTGATGGAATTCCAGTTGAGCTATTTCAAATCCTGAAAGATGATGCTGTAAAAGTGCTGCACTTAATATGCCAGCAAATTTGGAAAACTCAGCCATGGCCAAAGGACTGGAAAAGGTCAGTTTTCATTACAATCCCAAAGAAAGGCAAGGCCAAAGAATGCTCAAACTATCGCACAATTGCACTCATCTCACTTCCTAGTAAAGTAATGCTCAAAATTCTCCAAGCCAGGCTTCAGCAATACATGAACCGTAAACTCTCTGATGTTCAAGCTAGTTTTAGAAAAGGCAGAGGAACCAGAGATCAAATGGCCAACATTTGCTGGATCATCAGAAAAGCAAGAGAGTTCCAGAAAAACATCTACTTCTGCTTTATTGACTATGCCAAAGCCTTTGACTGTGTGAATCACAATAAACTGTGGAAAATTCTGAGAGAGATGGGAATACCAGACCACCTGATCTGCCTCTTGAGAAACCTGTATGCAGGTCAGGAAGCAACAGTTAGGACTGGACATGGAACAACAGACTGGTTCCAAATAGGAAAAGCAGTACGTCAAGGCTGTATATTGTCACCTAGCTTATTTAACTTATATGCAGAGTACATCATGAGAAACGCTGGACTGGAAGAAACACAAGCTGGAATCAAGATTGCTGGGAGAAATTTCAATCACGTCAGATATGCAGGTGACACCACCCTTATGGCAGAAAGTGAAGAGGAGCTGAAAAGCCTCTTGACGAAAGTGAAAGACGAGAATGAAAAAGTTGGCTTAAAGCTCAACATTCAGAAAATGAAGATCATGGCATCTGGTCCCATCACTTCATGGGAAATAGATGGGGAAACAGTGGAAACAGTGTCAGACTTTTTTTTTTTTTTATGGACTCCAAAATCACTGCAGATGGTGACTGCAGCCATGAAATTAAAAGACACTTACTCCTTGGAAGAAAAGTTATGACCAACCTAGATAGTATATTCAAAAACAGAGACATTACTTTGCCTACTAAGATCCGTCTAGTCAAGGCTATGGTTTTTCCAGTAGTCATGTATGGATGTGAAAATTGGACTGTGAAGAAGGCTGAGCACCAAAGAATTGGTGCTTTTGAACTGTGGTGTTGGAGAAGACTCTTGAGAGTCCCTTGGACTGCAAGGAGATCCAACCAGTCCATTCTGAAGGAGATCAGCCCTGGGATTTCTTTGGAAGGAATGATGCTAAGCTGAAGCTCCAGTACTTTGGCCACCTCATGTGAAGAGTTAACTCATTGGAAAGGACTTTGATGCTGGGAGGGATTAGGGGCAGGAGGAGAACGAGACAACAGAGGATGAGATGGCTGGATGGCATTACTGATTTGATAGACATGAGTCTGAGTGAACTCTCATAGTTGGTGATGGACAGGGAGGCTCGGCATGCTGCCGATTCATGGGGTCGCAAAGTGCTGGACACAACTGAGCGACTGAACTGACTGATTGAGAGACATCATAGCATAATTTTACCCTTGAAGGACAATATTTAGATTTTTAGTTGGTAGACGCCAGTGGCTGGTACCCAGTAGGTTCTGGATAGGGAAGTTGTGTAGATTGTTCAGCCAGCATTATTCCATGTACAAATGTGATCATAGGAATTGACAGTTCTCTTGATTTTTTTTTAATCAGTTAAACTAAAGCATCCTAACAAGGTGCCACCATGGCAGGAGGAAGTGGGACACTTCCAAAGGGCAAACACTCTACACTTTTCCTGCTATATCTGTTTCTCACTCCATCCAACTTACCAACAAATGGCTCTGTTGCTTTTTTTTTTTTCTTTTCTATCATCTCTCCCCTCTCCTCCCAGTAGCTGTTCTAAAGATTCCTTTTCGATGAAAATGTACAGGAATTGGACTTTGATAGGCCAGTTGCAGATCTCTTTCCCCAAAGGAAGAGCTGCTTTCCTGGCTATCTGTGCAGGCTAACCCTCACCTGTGTACCAGGACGTCTCTGGAACCCTTTGTAAGTGAGCAGTAGAGAGGGAGCCAGCTGCACCACAGCTCCTTCTACACGTTCTCTCTGCCCACCTCTTCAGACATGCTCCTCTGATTGGTGAGAATGTTGGGTCAGAGGTAGAGAGAGGAAGACAAGAGATGAAGCAAGTGGGAGAAAAGGATGGGAAGGAACACAAGAGAAGTCAGAGCTATGGAGCATCCTTGCTTCTATAAGGATGAAAGGGAGCTCAAGGAGGAGCACCTTGGTTTTGCAAGCAGAGTCATAAAATGTTCATATGAGCCATATGGTGGACATCAAAGCTTTCACGGATACTTTTGTCAAGAGAGAGACTTCATGGCTCTGACATCCTGGATTGCTTGTTTAAGTGCTCTTTGGTGTTGAGGCCAGGCTGCATTAGTTCCCTAAGGAGCATCTCTGAATTACTTTCCCTTCTTCCTAGCTGTGCTTCCTGCTTTCAAAAGCTAGAAGAAGCACCACTGGTGTCTTCAGGATGAGGGGCTTTTAGGAAAAGAAAGAGTAAAACCAGTTTGATTGTATGTTTGGAGTTGTGAGCCTTTTACTTGATAAGCATTACTTCATAAATTTTCCTATTCTTGACTCTTTTTGGTTACTGAATGTTGGAAAAATTCTAGGTTAAAATTAAGAGTAATATTTATTGAGCATCTTTGTTTTGGGTCACACACTTGATGGAATATCTCTGTCTCTGATAACTTACTGCATCCTCATCACAACTCTCTGTAGTTAACACTATTATTCCAGTTTTATAGAAGTGGATACTGAAGCACAGGTAGACTGAATGAGCTGTTCAACACAGGTAGTAAGAGATATACCTGAGGTATATGAACCAAGGTAATCTAACCACAGCCCGTACATTATTATCACTCTTGTCTCTCAAGTTATCTAGAAAAAACTTCTGCCTTGGTAAGAGTTAGAACCCACTAAATAAAGCAGAGTCCTATTATGTTGCAGGAAGAAGGACCCCTTTCAGGGCCCGAAACTGGGGTCTTGTCTAACACTCGGAAATGAGTTGTACAAGGAGACATGTGCTGACAAAGCAAGAGATTTTATTGGAAAAGGGCACCCGGGTGGAGAGCAGTAGGGTAAGGGAACCCAGGAGAATTGCTCTGCGGTGGCTCACAGTCTCGGGTTTTATGGTGATGGGATTAGTTTCTGAGTGGTCTTTGGCCAATCACTCTAATTCAGAGTCTTTCTTGGTGGCACACCCATCACTCAGCCAAGATGGATGCTAACAAGAGGAACTCTGGGAAGTGGACGGACACGTGGTGTCTCCTTTAGACCTTTCCCGAACTCTTCCTGTTGGTGGTAGCTTATTAGTTCTGTATACCTTATCAGGATCTCCTGTCATAAAACAACTCATGCAAATGGTTACTATGGTGCCTGGCCAGGGTGGGTGATTTCAATCAGTGTGCTTCCCCTAACAACTAGATATGACCACATATTTTACTAGTAAAGTGTATGAAGTGCTCAGTTGCTAAGTCATGTTTGACTCTTTGAGACCCCATGGACTATAGCCCTCCAGGTTCCTCTGTCCATGGAATTTTCTAGGCAAAAATACTGGAGTGGATTGCCATTTCCTTCTCCAGGTGATCTTCCCGACCCAGGGATGGAATCTGAGTCTCCTGCATTGGCAGGCAGATTCTTTACCACTGCACCACCTCTACTATATCATGTCAAAGAGTTCCTCTGGAATAATAATAAAATTTCTGCTAGAAAGAAGAAGATATCGCCCAATAGGTTACATCAGTCAGAGACTGGACTTTAAGTGGAGTGAGGAGCACAGGATGAGGAACAGGGAGCCAAAATGTGCAGATCATAAGATGCAGCTTCCAAAATAAGAAAGTCATAATTCAACACATAAGCCTCTGGGAACAGCAGGAGACTAAAAAGAACATAAGTGGTAAGAAGTACAGCCTGGAAAGGTGTTGGTTGTCTCAGGAATTCAAGCTTGATCTTCCAGTTTTGCCCTACGGATGATTCTGCTCTTGCTCTTCCAAATAACAACTCAGTCCATTTTTTCATATCTTGATTTAAATTTTAAACAAAGAGCCTTTATCTAATGTGTTAAGCAAACACAAAAGAGTAGCATTTTGAATTTTAGGTGAACAAAGATTTAGTGCAGCTTCTGTTTTTTTTTCAGAAATGAAAAAGCACCTCCTGTATCATTCTCCTGAGTGACTACTCAAAAAATTACAGATATCAAAAATAAGAGGATAGTAACAGAGTTTATTAGTCCTTAAAATCCATCCCCTTCTCTTGCTCCAGACCCAAATTGCTGTGTCAGAGAGGAATGCCTTCTTTGGGGCAGGGCAGTGCATGTACATTGTTTGGAATGCCTGACTTTCCCTATGACCTAAACCTCTGACCAAATTCCGCAATATGAATTGAACTTTCCTACTTCACTAACATCATCCTGCCTAGAGAAAATGAATGTGTCAGACACAATGTACTTATGATTCCCTAAAAATAAATGCAGAAATTAAAATCCCTGGAGATTTCAGTTCTGGAGTGGCAGAGATTCAGAAGCCAGATGCTCTGTAGGATCTTTGAAACAGACAAATTGAACACCAACACTCATCCTCTGAGGACTGATAATGCAATCAGTATGTATATTATTGGCACTTTTTTCCCAACCTGGATTTTTACAGCAGGACTAGATTACCTCTTCCTGTGTGTTCTCCCTAATTCAGTGGCTCTTTTTTGTAGATAATGGCTTAAAATAGTTGTAGGCGGGTTCTTTTTTTAACAGCTTAAGAGTGATATAATATTCCCTTGTTGAGACCAAATCAACAGATTATTATTTTAGGAACTCCTTTATTCTATAGCTTTTCATGCATTTCCTAGTTTGCCCTGGGAAACCAGAGTAGTGAATAGGCTGTGGAATATATGGGAGGTTTTTTTTTTTTTTCCCCTCCAATGTGTTTATTTGAAATAAAAGTGAAATAGAAGACAAGGGCATATATTATTATGTATATTTCTAATAGAAAAATAAAGTATAAGGAAAAATGTGCTTCTTGGACTGAGCTATGTTAAGAATCAGCATATCTATTTTCTAGTAAGTAGATCATTTCTTGTACTCAATGTTAAACAACAGCTTTCTGATTCTAAAGCCCAGGTCAGCTCCTCCATTTTTGTGAAGAAAAACCACTTCAACCTCTAGAATAATATTTCCAAACCCAGCAAAGTCATACATTTTATCTCCATGGAAACCAAAAATGAAACAATAACTTTAATGTGAGTGCAGCGTCACAGTTAGAACAGCAGCACTTTCTCTGACTGAGATAAATTATCACACTGAGTATTTAGAAACAAATAGGAAGGATAAATGGAGAGGTGAAGGTGGGGTATGTTAAAAATGAAATCTTCTATAGTAATTTTAAAAGACAAAATATTAGTGTGTTGACTTTCCTATTTGTAACACTAACTATTTGACTGTTGGGAGATTTGCTTGAATTTCTAATCATCATTTTCCTCATCTATAAAATGAGAATAGCTTCCTGCTGATTCTTAAGTAATTATCTATGTAATAGGCATAAGCTGCTTTTATAAGTTAACTCAGTTCTCACTATTATACTTATATGAGCACATACTATATGGTGCTTTTTATAACCTGCAACTGTTGTAAGTACTTTTGCATACATTTATGAAGATATTTTCCTTAGAACAGTCATGAGGTAGATGCAACCATTGCCCTACTTTATAAGTGAGGAAACGAAGCAAAAAGCAAATGATATAATGCATATTTGGTAAACTCCAAGTATTTATTAATATGTAAATAGGTACACAGTTATTTCAAGAGATTAATTAGCCACTTTCTATTTAATGAACATAATTCCTTTCTTTTTATTCTAATTTGGAAGTCAGATTTTAGCTAAAGTGATATTTAGTACATGATTTAATAATTTCTATGAGAGATTATAAACAAAAGAAAGTGAAGTTGCTCAGTCGTGTCAACTCTTTGCAACCCTGTGGACTGTAACCCACCAGGCTCCTCCATCCATGGAATTTTCCAGGCCAGAGTACTGGAGTGGATTGCCATTTCCTTCTCCAGGGGATCTTCCTGACCCAGGGATTGAACCCAGGTCTCCTTCATTGCAGGCAGACGCTTTACCATCTGAGCCATCAGGGAAGGACCATGAAAGATATAGTTTATTTTATATTTTAATAGTCTATATATTTATAGTCTATATGTGTGGGTGCTTAAATTGCTTCAGTCATGTCCAACTCTTTGTGACCCTATGGAATGTAGCCCGCTAGGATCCACTGTCCATGGGGATTCTCCAAGCAATAATACTAGACTGGATTGCCATGCCTTCCTGCAGGAGGTCTTCCTGACCCTGACCCAGGGATTGAACCCATGTCTCTTGTGTCTCCCACACTGGCAGACAGGTTCTTTACCACTAGTGCCACCTGGAAAGCCCCTTTATAGTCTATGCATCAGTTCAGTTCAGTCGCTCAGTCATTTCCGACTCTGCGACCCCATGAATTGCAGCATGCCAGGCCTCCCTGTCCATCACCAACTCCCTGAGTTCACTCATACTCACATCCATCGAGTCAGTGATGCCATCCAGCCATCTCACCCTCTGTCTATGCATAATAGTAACATTGAAATTTGAGGGCATACTTAAGTATCAGATAATGATAACATAATTAAATTTTAGCTATTGTTAAAGTGCTCTTACACGTTACCAGAATTAATTCTGAACTGTCCCAAAAAGTGGAAGCTTATGTTTGTTCTATACCTAATGAAAACTTAATAGCAGTACTTCACTCATTTCTGTTTTTGGCCATCGGCCCTGAAGTGTTGTGGGATTTCAAGTTCAATATTTCTCATCTACATTGCCCTTGTCATGTGGTGGTCACAGTTCTTACACTGTGTTTATTATTATTTGAGCAAATACAGCATGGTCATATAAAGTTGGACATAACAGGTGCACTTTCAATACTATGGAAATATGTGAGCAATTTAATCAGTATAATTTGTGAGGACATGTTTGTATCTTAGCAAATGTTGCAACACTAGGTAATTATGTACTTTCATGCCTTCACATCACTTAATACTGGAAAATGGAATTGTCAATTTATCCCCGTCTATAGTCCTAGAGCCTGATATGAGACACATGTAACTCTTCACTTTGCAGGCTATGCTATCATCTGTCCACTTTATGCATCAAGTCAGAACAAAATTACTAGTAGTACTGTAAAATTATTTTCCTTGCTTTCATGTAGAAAGTGAAAACTGTATGTACTGATAACACTCAGTTTACTGAGTGAACATTTTTTCTGCATTAAGATAAAAGGAATTTGAAAACAATTTGTTTCAGCAATCTTTTATTTTCACTCCTTGTTCAGTTATCAGAACAAAACTGCAGAAGGCTTTCATAAAAAGAGTATGACATGGTGTTGCCTGAAATCTTATATTGAGCATGGCATATAAACACACAGCTGATTGTAGTGTCAGAACTGGCATGTTTTATTTGTCTAACAGCAAGAAGGGCAGGCACCCTGACTGATATGCTGCCTGTTTATTGCGTGGAAAACTTTCCAACTCTGTGCTGGTGGACCAGTGACCATGACTGAGGATACTTAAGATATTAGAAAGGTGAAAACAATGAAAAGGATGCTGGATGGGAGGTAAAACTGAGAAATCAGAGATAACATGTTAAATGGTTAGCGTCAAGGTAAGTAGATAAGAGGTTCTCCAGGTCTTTGGACTTGCTCTAATTGCAGTTTTAATAAAGTGCCTATGCATCTTTTAAGACTAAACTCACATATTGACTTTATTATTATGGTATTATTTTTATTACACAAATGTATATATGAACATTGACACACATGCACACTCACACACATTCACAAGAAATACTCTCCTTGTTTCAAGTCTTCAACATATCCATCTTTGGATCCCCTTTCTAGATTGTTATCCCATGATCAAGGGATGTGGCCTCAATTCTATTTAGAGGCATTCTTTCTATTAAAAAGAAAATAAAACTGTGGAGATAAAAATCTGTCCCTCAATCATTTTTAGCAATGGAAATTTATATTTAATGTGAATAAAGCCTACATGTTACTAGAGAAAAGAAAACCTTTGATAATATATACTTTAATTATGGGATATTAGATGCCAGTGTATAACCATGAACCAATCATACAATCCACATAACAGAACAGATAAATAAAGAGAGGAATAAAAAGGGAAAATGTGAAATTTTCCACTCAAGAATTCATTTCTAGTGACTTCAATAGTGTCCCTATTGACTATACCTAAAGCCAGGATATATAAGACTCAGTGATGCATATACTCATTTTGGAAGTCATGATTGTGAGAAAGCATTTTGTAACTGTTATGCCTAACCAATGTGAGTGTGTGTGTGTGTGTGTGTGTGTGTGTGTGTGTGTGTGTGGAAAATAACCAGGAAGATAGGGCACTGATCCTGCCACCAAGATAATGTAGGTGATATAAGAAATGTTAATATCAGACTAGAGTCTGATGTAGTTTCATTGTTTATTTTTGCTTTTTTTCCCTCGCCTAAGGAGACATAAAAAATATTGCTATTAATAAAACCAATGTCAAAGAACATACTGCCTATGTGCTTTTAGGATTTTTATGGGTTTTGGTCTTATATTTATGCCTTTAATCCATTTGAATTTATTTGTGTGTATGATGTGTGAAAGTAGTCCAGTCTGATTCTTTTTCATGCTGCTATACAATTCCCAGAACTATTTATTGAAAAATCCTTTCCCCACTGTATAATCTTGGTTTCTGAGGCAAAGATTGATTCCCCATTTAGGTGTATTCTCATCTCTGGGCTGTCTATTCTATTCCATTGATCTATGTGTCTGCTTTTGAGACAGTATCAAATGGTTTTGATTACTGTAGCTTTGTAGTATAGTTAGAAATCAGAGTGTGTGATACCTCTAACTTTGTTCTTCTTTCTTAAGATTATTTTGGCTATTTTGAGTGTTTTGTTTTCCATACAAATTTTAGAATTATTCTGGTAGTTTTAGTTCTAGTTCTTAAAAATGTCATTGGTATTTTGATAGTTGTATGGTCAGTCACGTCAGTCGTATCTGACTCTTTGTGACCCTGTGGACTGTAGCCTGCCAAACTCCTCTGTCCATGGGGTTCTCTGGAGTGAGTTGCCTTGCCTGCCTCCAGGGGATCTTCCTGATCCAGGGATTAAACCTGTATCTCTTCTGTCTCCTGAATTGCTGGCAGATTCTTTACACACTGAGCCACCTGGCATTCAATTCATACATTGCCTTGGGAACTATACTCATACTAATAATACCAATTCTTCCAAACCATTAGGACAGTATAACTTTCCATCTGTTTGTATTGTCTTCAATTAATTTCATCAGTGTTTTATAACTTTTCAACTGCATATCTTTTACCTTCTTCCTTAGATTTATTCATTTTTATGTGATTTGCAAATGGGATTGTTTTCTTAATTTCTCTTTCTGAGAGTTTGATGTTGCTATATATAGATACAACTGATTTCTATATACTAATTTTGATCCCTGCAACTTTGTGTAATTCATTGATGAGTTCTAGTAGTTTTTTGGTGGTATCATTAAGTTTGTCTGTGTTTACTGTCATGTCATCTACATATAGTGACAGTTTAACTTCTTTCTTTCCATTTCAGATTTATTTTATTTGTCTGATTGTAGTGGCTATGATTTTCCATTTTTATATCTTTAGCTGTAGAAGATCTTGTCTGCTAGTTTTCAGATCTTTGTTATCAATAGTTGCTCTGTAAATAGTTGTAATTTTGGTGTGCTCATGGCAGGAGATGACCTCAAGGTCTTCCTACTTCACCATCTTAGCCACTGTGTATATATATATATATATATATATATTTTTTTTTTTTTAAGAACTGAATCCACCATGTGTACATGAACAGTGCACAATAATAATTAACATGGTCTCAGAGGGGAGAAACAATATTTTAAAATTCTAGTAGTACAGCAAAGAGAAATTAATATTCTTTTGAGGAGCTTATGAACTTTAGAATTGTTTTTCCTATATGGAGAGTTGAAAAATAGACATATAGAGATTAAATGACTTGTAAAAATCATCTAGCATGTCAGACAAAAAAAGAAATCAACTCTTAATGTTTAGAATTCTACATTCAGCATAAAATATGAGGGACTACACATGTTTCCACAATGGGAAATAAGAATTTCTCCCTGGTGGCTCAGAGGTTAAAGCGTCTGCCTCCAATATGGGAGAGCCGGGTTCAGTCCCTGGGTGGGGAAGATCCCCTGGAGAAGGAAATGGCAATCCACTCCAGTATTCTTGCCTGGAGAATCTCATGGATGAAGAAGCCTGTAGGTTACAGTCCACGGGGTCACAAAGAGTTGGACACGACTGAGTGACTTCACCTCACCTTAAGCAATGCAGTCTGATTGGTATTCATGTCAGAAATCAAAACCTTGGACAAATCAAATGATCTATCAGAGACCTGGCCAAAATCTTTTAACAATAGACTCTAGGGGTATAGGTGATGCCAAATGTGTTCAAGGAGAGTTAAAACTAATCAGAAACTTAGTTAAAAAGATGATTGTTTCCAAGCATTAGAGTTTAGAGGGGCACCAAAATGAGCCATGCCCTGCTTAGATTCATATACAAATTCAAAGCTTACTTTCATCTTCATTGCCTTTAGCTCTTTGAAAGTATTGTAGATAAGACCCACGTTCACTATGATTGCAGGCTCCATGTAATAATGGAGATTAGACACTTGGGCTTCCCAGGTGGTGCTAGTAGTAGAGAACCTGCCTGCCAATGCAAGAGACTTAAGAGACGCAGGTTTGATCCCTGGGTTGGGAAGATTCCCTAGAGGAGGGCATGGCAACCACCACCAGTATTATTGCCTGGAGAATCCCATGGACAGAGGAGCCTGGTAGGCTACAGTTCACAGGGTCCCAAAGAGTCGCACTTGACTGAAGTGACTTGGCACACACAGCACAGACATTTGGTTACATGTTAAGTTTTTTTTTGTATGTTTAAACTGTTATTACTTTGGAAATACCCATTACTTTCAGGTAATAATTTGACTGTTGTGTATTGATCTAGAATTATAATAAATAACTCGTTTTATCTTCACGTACTTAGCAAATTTCTTTCTTACTTCCTGACAGCCTTTCTACCCTATAGATAACACTGCTAAGAACCAAACATAATCCCCACCTGCTTCATGTACTGGGAATATAACAGAGGTTCAGTAAGTGGCATAGGGGAATCATTCAAATGGGGATTGACTCCCAGCTCCCTTTGTGTGTCAGCACACATTCTGTATCTAAGTTTAACCTTGTTGAATTCTGATTTTCAAATCTGTATATCAGAGAAAATGACAACCTTTTGTAGAATTACTTGAGCAGTTCTAAGAGAAAATGTATACAAGCTCTTTTTGCAGTACATAGTCCTCAACAAGTGATAAATAAATGCTAGTAACTGGAATCCCAACAAGCAGAATAGCTGTTTTTAGTTCAGTTCAGTTCAGTCGCTCAGTCGTGTCCGACTCATTGTGACCTCATGAATCACAGCATGCCAGGCCTCCTCGTCCTTCACCATCTCCCAGAGTTTACTCAGACTCACGTCCATCAAGTCAGTGATGCCATCCAGCCAGCTCATCCTCGGTGGTCCCTTTCTCCTCCTGCCCCCAATCCCTCCCAGCATCAGAGTCTTTTCCAATGAGTCAACTCTTCCCATGAGGTGGACAAAGTACTGGAGTTTCACCTTTAGCATCATTCCTCCCAAAGAAATCCCAGGGTTGATCTCCTTCAGAATGGACTAGTTGGATCTCCTTGCAGTCCAAGGGACTCTCAAGAGTCTTCTCCAACACCACAGTTCAAAAGCATCAATTCTTCGGCACTCAGCCTTCTTCACAGTCCAACTTTCACATCCATACATGACCACAGGAAAAACCATAGCCTTGACTAGATGGACCTTAGTCGGCAAAGTAATGTCTCTGCTTTTGAATATACTCCTTCTTCAAAGGAGTAAGCGTCTTTTAATTTCATGGCTGCAGTCACCATCCGCAGTGATTTGGAGCCCCCCAAAACAAAGTCTGACACTGTTTTCACTATTTCCCCATGTATTTCCCATGAGGTGATGGGACCAGATGCCATGATCTTCATTTTCTGAATGTTGAGCTTTAAGCCAACTTTTTCACTCTCCTCTTTTGCTTTCATCAAGAGGCTTTTTAGCTCCTTTTCACTTTCTGCCATAAGGGTGGTGTCATCTGCATATCTGAGGTTATTGATATTTCTCCTGGCAATCTTGATTCCAGCTTGTGTTTCTTCCAGTCCAGCATTTCTCATGATGTATTCTGCATAGAAGTTAAATAAGCAGGGTTACAATATACAGCCTTGACGTTCTCCTTTTCCTATTTGGAACCAGTCTGTTGTTCCATGTCCAGTTCTAACTGTTGCTTCCTGACCTGCATACAGATTTCTCAAGAGTCAGGTCAGGTGGTCTGGTAGTTCCATCTCTCTCAGAATTTTCCACAGTTTATTGTGATCCACACAGTCCAAGGCTTTGGCATAGTCAATAAAGAAGTAGATGTTTTTCTGGAACTTTCTTGCTTTTTCCATGATCCAGCAGATGTTGGCAATTTGATCTCTGGTTCCTCTGCCTTTTCTAAAACCAGCTTGAACATCAGGGAGTTCATGGTTCACATATTACTGAAGCCTGACTTGGAGAATTTTGAGCATCCAGAAACCATAGAAACTTGAGTCGGGAATGGGTATTAGTTTGCCAGGGATACCATAACAAAATTCCAAAGACTAGGTGGCTTAAACAATAGAAATTTTATTTTCTCATCATTCTGGAAGCTAGAAGTCCAAAATCAAGATGTTGGCAGAATTGCTTTCTCCTGCGTCCTCTCTCCTTGGCTTAAAAATAACGGTTTTTTCATTGTGTCTTCACATGGCCTCTTCTCTGTGTACATACATCCCTGTTTTTTTTTTTTCCTCTTCTATAAGGACAGTAGTCAAAATAGATTATGGCTCCATCATTATAAACTCATTTAACTTTAATTACCCCTTTAAATGCCTTATCTCCCAATATAGTTACGTTGAGCGTTAGAGCTTTGATATACAGAATTTGAGAGGAGTCAATCCAATCCAATATAAGATGCTACCTTTAAAATTTTGGTATTTGAAAGTGGAATAGAGAGCTTTGAGAGAAGAGTTCATTGGTTTCTTATAGCATTCTTGACATTTATACTTTGAGAATTTTGTGAAAGAAATTATCTCAATTTTACATCAAAAAAATACTTAGGTGTCAGAATATTGTGTGGCTCAAGTCTATTGGATGGAAAAAGAATAAAATTCTAATGAAAAGATTCTCACATGTTGACTGTAAGAGTCTGAGTCACAACTGAGTCGGTCATGTAGAAGGCAGAATCTTGGATCCCATCCAGAGAATCTGATTTTTGAGTCTGGTTTGGGTCTGTATTTGTTTCTTATTGCTAATGTAAAATTTTACCAATAATGTGGTTATTTAAAATGACAGAAAATTATGATCTTATAGTTCTTGAGATCAGAAATATTAAATGGATCATATGGGCTAAAATAAAGATGTTAGAGTTTTTATTGTTTCTAGAGATTCCAAGAGAGAATTCATTCCCTTGCCTTTTCCAAATACTAGCAGCCAGCTACATTCCTTGCATCTTCATCCCTTCTTCCATCTTCAAACTCATCACTCCAACCTCTGCTTTCATCATCACATTTCATGGTGTCTCTTTCTTATAAAGCCCTCTGATTACATTGGGCATACCATATAATCTGAGGTAATCTTCCCACATTGGTATCTTTAATTTAATTGTAACTGCAATGTCCCTTCTGTCATGTCAAGTAATATATTCCCAGGTTCGTGCAATTAGGACACAGATATATTGGGGGGATCATTATTCTGTCTACCATAGGATCTAAAAATCTGTACCT
This sequence comes from Madoqua kirkii, assembly GCA_006408675.1. NCBI lineage: Eukaryota > Metazoa > Chordata > Mammalia > Artiodactyla > Bovidae > Madoqua > Madoqua kirkii. The sequence goes on along the minus strand of SJYC01093818.1, from coordinate 3,750 downwards.
AATGTAAGAAACATACTTGATTTTATTACTGGCGTACACCTAACAGGGTAGTGGGAGGCTTCACAGACTCATCATGTCCATGGAGGAGCTGGTATGGGCCAAGGCAAGGCAAGTGTTTGATCTCCAGTCTTCTCTACCTCTTCCCTATTCAGTTTACTACTCTCATTTCGTCTACATATAGTGTAAGGCAACATAGCATGCCTTGTGCAGGGCACAAAGACTAAACTTTTCCTTTCAACTCGGTTATTTTCATCATAAACTTTAATGTAAAATAAGTAAAATAAATAGCATCATGTAACAGAATGTGACCAAAGCTCTTAGAATTATTTATAAAACTACTTTTAAAAATCCAAGGAGTAAGAGCTCAGTCTATTTAAGGGTATCCCAGAGGAGGTAATATTTGTCATCAGTATGACTGAACAGGTGGCAGGATTTATTTAGAGGAGATTCTTCCCTGGGCTAAATGAATGCATTGACTAAAGACTGAAAAGAGCAAACATGGGGTTATTCAGAAAATGACGAGAGGTGCATTTAGGCTGAGCATATGGCAGACAAGGTGCTGATCCTTCAGCAGTCACTGCAGGTTACCTGCCTTCCTTAAAGGCCTTGGCTCTTCTTCACTCAGAAACACAAAATGCTAGCAAATGGGCACATGAAGTTGGTAGCTTTTCTAATAGCTGTTGGTTTGTCATGGAGTGTATCTGCCTTAGAACCTAGGTTTCTTGACCAGAGGTGTATGGTCACCTGACTGCAGTTTTTACTTTGTACCAAAGTTGAAGAGACATAGCAAAGAAGATCAATATTAAACATTTGGAAATATGTTGCTATCATTATATACATCTAGTAAATTTAAATGTGAGGAATAAGACCACATACAAAACCACAATTGAGAGTAGAATGGGGAAGGAAAGGAAAAAGATGAGGGCAGGAAGGTAGTGACAGACAGGAAAAGCAAAGGAGGGCTCTGGAGCCTACATCACCATTTTGTCTAAAAATGTTCTTCCTCCATGTATGGAATTTAGAAAGATAGTAACGATAACCCTGTGTGCGAGACAGCAAAAGAGACACAGATGTATAGAACAGTCTTTTGGACTCTGTGGGAGAGGGCGAGGGTGGGATGATTTGGAAGACTGGCATTGAAACATGTATAATATCATATAAGATATGAATCACCAGTCCAGGTTCAATGCATGATACAGGATTCTTGCAGCTGGTACACTGGGATGACCCAGTGGGATGGTGCAGGGAGGGAGGTGGGAGGGGGATTCAGGATGAGGAACACATGTACACTCGTGGCAGATTCATGTTGATATATGGCAAAACCTATACAGTGTTGTAAAGTAATTAGCCTCCAATTATAATAAATAAATTTATATTAAAAAATATAAATTGAGAACTGAAGTTTAAAAAAATAGATAAAAATCTTCTTCCTCCATCCCATAAACACACTAATCTTTAACTCATATGTGTTCTAAATATATAATTTGGGTATTATGCCTGAGTTTATATTGGTTCTGCATATCCAGTGGCTACATGTCTATGAGATCCTCTTTGTTTATGAAGACTAAAAGAAGCACAGCAAAATCCATTTGTAACTCACCTTCTGTGACATTATAAGCAATCAGATAATTGGTTATGTATTTCAAAATGATATTGGGATATTTCTCCAAAGAGTAGGTCCATTTTCCTGATGCTGTTTTCTTTCTGCAATTACTGCTGTCTCATTCAACCCTACCTAGAGTGATGATGACAACCATTTTTTGTTCCTTTCAGCTCTGTTGCACATAAATCACATTTGTAGTCTCAGCTTCCTGATACCATGGTATTGATGTGCAGTTAGATAATTTATTTAAATATGAAGTTTTTCAAAATTTTATTTTAAGAAAATTATGTAACTCTGTGATCCATCCATGCTGTCCTGCTGCCCCATTATCATTCCCAAAATTTTTATGCTGTGTGTTTTAGTTTTCCATTAGCAAGTCCTATCTAATTCAACTCTTTTTATTGCATAAACAGGGCATTAGAGCTATTTTCTGAGAATCAGCCAATATCAAATCCTTCTATTGAAAATGTCTACTATTTTATGCTGTTAGCAACTTTTTGTTTACAAACATTTCTTCATACTTGGCATCTAATTATACTCAGCTTCCCTAATACTCTCTACTTGTTTGCTTGATTTAAATCTTAATATTAATGATTGCAAAGCACTTTGAAAACAATAGAAACATAGAACTAATTGGTTATTTTCTATTTTGTTGCCATAATTGGATTTTATAACAATTTGGAAAGTGTAGAAAGTTTGTTTTTTCCTTAAGTATGTGCAATATAGAAGGTGAATGAAAAATTGCACATATATAATTGCCAGTGGAGTTGATGGACTGTGAGGTTTGCAACTGACACAAATTTCGCCAACTTCCTAAAAGATATCTAAGTTAGAAGGGGAAACACTAGTAAGTACAACTCACAATGTCTTTAAGTTCCTAGATAAAGTTAGAGCAAATTTAGGAGCCAAAAGCGTTTCATTGTAAAAGTTGAAAATTGACTCATTATTGCTAGAAAGGGTTTAATGAGAATAGAATAGATGAACGAAATCTCAGACCTGTAGAAGGGTTTTTTCTCCTTTTTATTTTGATTATTGTAACAACTAATAGCAGAAAAGTACACTGTAATTACAGTTTACCTCCTGTATTTTAATTCATGATAAAGTAGGTGCCTATAGGAACTGAAAATAGATTTTTCCCTTTTAATACATATGCATAGCATATCTGGTTTGTCAGTTAGTTTTGGATTTCCAAATGTAAAAATAACAGAAATAATAATTTGTTTTCCTCATATTAACTTCTTTTGTCAGGTGTGAAAATACTTTTTTTGCAGTGAGAACTTGCAGTTGAAATTTTAATTTAAAAAGTTGAGATTTTGACTTCAGTTTCAGTTCAGTTTTAGTCATTCAGTCTTGTCTGACTCTTTGTGACCCCATGGACCACAGCACACCAGGCCTCCCTGTCTATCATCAACTCCCAGAGTTTACTCCAACTCATGTTCATTAAGTTGGTGATGCCATCCAACCATCTCATCTTCTGTTGTCCCCTTCTCCTCCTGCCTTCAACCTTTCCTAGCGTCAGAGTCTTTTCAAATGACTCAGCTCTTCGCATCAGGTGACTTAACATGATTATCCTATACATTACAGATAAAACATGTACTGCTTTGTCTTAGGCTAATAAGAAAAAATAATGAACATATAAAAATATATGAATTATAGAGTTGATACAATGGAAGACTTCATGAAATTAAGAATAAAACTGTCCAAGTTATTAAGAAAGCAGAGGTAGACAATTTAGTTGTATAGGATTCCTGGTGGTACAGACATGGTGTACCAAGGAACCTGCCCATAGCAATGATTTAGATTTTCACTTCGGGCAGGTATGATTATTTGCCATCTTGAAAATGTTTTAGTACTAAAAATCCCATGGACGTAGAAGCCTGGTAGGCTACAGTCCATGGGGTCGCAAAGAGTTGGACACGACTGAGCGACTTCACTTCACTATAGTAGTAATTCTGTGATTTAAAAAAATTACATGCTTTTTCATCTTTTTATTTGGGGATGCAATGAATCTTGGTGGAGTGTTAGTTGAAATAAGTTAAATGTAAAAAATGATATTGATAGTGACAGTGTTTTATAGAACATATCAATATAAACTATATAAATACATCTTTCTATTATAAAAGCCAGTGTAACTGATATAGCTTCAG
>SJYC01093812.1:0-11240 GCA_006408675.1 Madoqua kirkii | reverse complement strand
ACATTACTTTGCCGACTAAGGTCCGTGTAGCCAAGGCTATGGTTTTTCCTGTGGTCATCTATGGATGTGAGAGTTGGACTGTGAAGAAGGCTAAGTGCCAAAGAATTGATGCTTTTGAACTGTGGTGTTGGAGAAGACTCCTGAGAGTCCCCTGGACTGCAAGGAGATCCAACCAGTCCATTCTGAAGGAGATCAACCCTGGGATTTCTTTGGAAGGAGTGATGCTAAAGCTGAAAGTCCAGTACTTTGGCCACCTCATGCGAAGAGTTGACTCATTGGAAAAGAATCTGATGCTGGGGGCAGGAGGAGAAGGGGATGACCGAGGATGAGATGGCTGGATGGCATCACGGACTCGATGGACGTGAGTCTGGGTGAACTCCGGGAGATGGTGATGGACAGGGAGGCCGGGCATGCTGCGATTCATGGGGTCGTGAAGAGTCAGACACGACTGAGCGGCTAAGCTGAGCTGAAGATGTATTTGGGCGTCTTGGCAGCGTCCTAATGCATCCGCCCTCCTTTGGCCCAGGCGTGCTTCTCTGTTAACGTGGCACCTCTGCACTTCTCTGCTGCGGCAGCTGTCACGCAGCAGTAGGCTTTTGTTCTCTTCCTCTTTATCTTCGTAATCCTGATGCTAAGCAGAGGATCTGACACCCAGGCAGTCCTTTCTTAGGTCCTGACCCTCTTTATCTGTTGCACTTGGAATGTGCCCACATCATGACCTTTGTCTGACATGTGAGGATCATTAGTTTTCACGTCTGCGTCCTCTCTGAACTATAAGCTTGGTGAGGCCAGAGGCTATAATTTTTCTGTCTATACATTCTGCACCTGGAACATAGTAGATGCTAAAAATATATTTGCTGATTGAATGAATGAGTGAGTCATTATATTGGACACTGCAGATAAACACTTAAGTAAACTTTCAAAAAATAAATGAACTCAGTACAAAACTTGTAAAGATTATGTTTCAAAATGGTCACTGTCCATTAAAAGCAAGTAGTCCCAGAAGATTGTTAGCTGCATAAAAGTTTCCCCATTATTCTCTAATTGGTGCCTAGCAGCTAGAACTCCTCTTGTTTTGTCTATTTCCCTGACAGTAGATATGGATTCTCTTCTGGGTCTCCCTGAAGTGAAATGCAATCTGTAAACGTTGTATAGCTTCAATATATTGATTGGAAAACTGGAGGCTTCATGTAACTTTTATCTTTTTACTACTCATATTATCTTAATGGTTATATTTGTATGCAGGACATATTTTTAAAAGTTTTGAATAGCACTATTCTTGGACAGGGATAGCAGAGAAATTTCTTAACCCTCCAGGAATTGATTCTAATGAACCTGTATTCTAGTGCCATAATTTTATTTTAGTCAATATTTTGACTATGGGGGAAAAAACTTTATACTGCAAATTAAAAAATATCGTAAACAAGAAAATATTGAGAAAAAATATCTAAAGATCACTTTCAGAAAAGTTAAATAAAAATGTTAGTAGCATTTTTTTCATACATTAATATATAACTTTTTAAATGAATAAAAACAGGCAATTCACATCCATAAGGAGATTATTTCTCTGAAACTCAAGAAAAAAAAATCAGCTTTGTGTTAGAATGCATGTCTTTTATTAAAGTACTTTTAATCATTTTTAAAAATGATATTTCTTAAAATATATTTAAAAGTACATTCTTACAGAGAAGGAACATTATAAGACAATCAGACCAGTGGAAATTCAATGACTGTTTTAAGTTTGGTCCCCAAGTATTAAATCTGAAAATGTAAGTGCTTTAAACACACTTGAATTTTTAGCAGGATTACAGAAACACAGAATGTTTCCCTTCAAGAATGAAAAGAAAAAAGATAAATAAAAGTAAATAGCTGTTATAGCCTGTCTAAAACAAAAAACCTATCTGTGTTACAGTGCCATGGTTTTATTAGTACATCCTTTAAAATGTGGATCAAAGACAGCAGGATGGTGGGATTCATTGATGTATTCTGTGCTATTTGTATTTTTCTATGTTTAACTCAGGCATCTGTAGAAGCACAGGCTGCCGTGGGGTCGGGTTCCCTGGGAGGGCGGGTAAGAGCTGCTGATGGTGGTCAGTGACAGATGAGTCTCAGCTCCTCGCTGCTGAGACCACGAACTTCAGAGTGGCCTCTTTGATGAAACCCCAGGGGCAGAGGCAGAGCGGGGAGGGTGGCCCCCTAGTCAGCCGGCGTGGTGGTGATCGGCCAGCGCGGAAGCCAGGCAACCTGAGATGTCTTTGAGAAAGCCTCGGAGTAACTTTAGACGTGCCTCTGAGTTATCTTCGTATCGAGGGAGATGAAAGAAGCACAGCCCTGTTTATCCGGGTGATCATTTAGTACACATTGAGTCTGTTCTTCCACACTTTTCCTTTCAATACCCTACAACTCAATTCTGGGTGCCGACAGCGGAAAGAGGATGAGAATTTAAAATTCTTGCTTTGTGGCTAGAAAAGGCTGTTCAGTTGGTTTAAAAGTGGTAAAGACAGCACGTCCACTGATTGTTTTGTCTGCATCCGAGGGCCTCAAAGTACTGTCCACAGGTGGTCCCCAGGCTGGAGAAACCCTAGGGAGGGAGGAGGCAGGTTGTGATGGCTGGTCTTGGTGGCGGCAAAGGCACGGAGTAGTGGACCACCTTTCAGGGTGAATTTCCTGGCCAGAGAGAAGAGATAACAAGATCTGGAGTGGTATGTCCTGACTTACTAGGGTGGGGGTCTGAGTCCCCTGACCCTCATTGCCTTCCTTTGTCCCTTTTAAATCCCTCTCCCACACAATATGTCAAGATGAAGGGAGAGATTTCAGAAATTAATCGGATACTGTTTTCAGGCTATTTTATTTTACACACTAACGTCTAGGCTCAAAAGAGAAACAGAGAAAGGAGAACAGGGAAAACAGTGGGTCAGCCTGACTCCTGAAAGTGTATCTAATTGGTATTTGTCAAGGTTGTGTCAATTGGTAACTTCAGAGTCACATACAAAGATAAGATCATCCATCCTCATTTTGGAGGATTTTAAAAATCTTCAACAGTAATTATCAGAAGAGCTTCTGCTAGACAGTACTTGTGGATACAGCTGGGGAAGGAGGGGATGGGATGGTCTGAGGAAGCTGCGTTGCCTCTACGGGGTGGAGAGCAGGCCGCTGGCTGGCGGGGCCGCTGCCTAGTCCTGGAGCTCGCTTGGTGCCTGGAGGGCTGGGAGGGAGGCTCCCAGGCAGGGGCGCACGCACACCTGTGGCCCATTGTTGTGCAGCAGAAACTAACCCAACAGAGTAAAGCAATTATACTCAAAGAAAACAATTTTTTTTTTAAACAGAAGAACCTATACTAAGTACTGTTTTACATGTGGGAGAGAATATTGTTTGTGGCGGCTGTTTGCCAGAATTATTAATTATTAATATTAATCCTGAATATTCATTAGAAGGACTGATGCTAAAACTGGAGCTCCAATACTTTGGCCACCTGATGCAAAGAGCTGACTCAATTAGAAAAGACCCTGATGCTGGGAAAGATTAAAGGCGGGAGGAGAAGGGGACGAGAGGATGAGACGGTTGGATGGCATCTCCAACTGGATGGACACGAGTCTGAGCAAGCTGCAGGAGGTGGTGGACGACAGAGAAGCCTGGTGTGCTGCTGCCGTCCACGGGCCACAGAGTTGGACACGACTGAGTGTCCGAACTGCTCCAGTCACCAGTGAGATGCGTGTGTTTGGAAAGTTTTTACCTTAATATTTACTTTCTTCATTTTCAGCATTAGGTGGGGGACTAAGTAATTCTTAAAGTCTCTCCAGCAACTTGACAGTTTCTGGATATAGTGATTTTGGATGAAACTGAATCTTCTTCTTTTCCCCTGTTGGCCCCATCAATACACAAAGAAAAAGATTTTAGTATCTTGTCGACAATGAAACAAGACATTGGAAGACAAAACATCTCACAAAACTGGGAACTCCTGAATCCCTGAGACTGTCCCGCACACAATTGCTTCAGTGGATCTGAATAGTTTGATTCGTCTCTGAATTCCTATCTTTTTAATTCAGTAAGTGGGGGGTGGGGGGTGGAGGATGCTTGGAAATCAAACCCCTGATGCTGGGCTGAGCTGGTCATCCACCTGCTGGCAGGCTGTCTGATGAGACTCTGTGGAAGAGGGTCTCAGCGAATCATCCTTTGTAAATCTACAACCTGTATTTACGCATCTCTGTCGGGAATGGGTTCGAGACTGGAAGCTATCCAGCAAGGAAGAGTCTCTTACGTGTTACCCCTGTCGGCACCTCTCGATGGCTTAACCTCCCCAGTCAAAATACCGATCGATGGCACCGTGACAGATATCTTTTCTCCCGTGAGAGTGTCTGTAAATCAAACTCCATCAGGAGCTATCATGACACCACATCACCCTTTGCAATTCCACCCGTGTCAGAGAACAATAAGCATTACTTTAAAGGAAAATATTTTTTGAAAATAAATTGAGGCAGTATTTCAAAAAGGCGAATTTTGTGGTGCAAAGTATGGTTGGAAATACGGTTCCTGCTTTGTGTCTGGAAGGATGCCCTTCTTTTCTTTTCCATTTGGTTGTGTGTGTCGGGGAGCGAGGAGAGAGGACCCAAGGAACAAAAGGAATATGCTGTGGGGAAGACAAAGAAGAAGTGTCTCTTCCTTGCTTAAGATTAGTAGACCGCTGACCTCGGTGGTTCTAACCGGAGACAGGAAGTGGGTGGTGGAGGCCCAAGGTGCTGCTGGCAGGGGCCACGGAGGGAGTGGAGGAAGCTGGGCTGGCAGGGAGGGCGCTGGGCGGGAAGTGTTGCTTATAAACAGTTTACTGTAAAAGATTCTTGAAATGAACGTGAATGGCCAAGTCAGCCTGAAGCGGGAGAGAAGAGTGAAGACTGGAGTCCATGTGTCGGCCTGGACGTGAGCATGAGGGCTCCTGCTGGGGGCTCTCTGCTGTGACTTGAGTTTAGGGCAGAGGGTCTGAGGGTGGCGGGTGCAGCTCAGCTGTGCTGTGGGGCTCTTCTAGCAGAGCTAATAGGTAAAGAATTGGAGCAAGTAGGTGGCACTGGATTTTCACCCTGAGGTCCCACAAGATGGGAAGCTTGCCTCTCCCCTGGCTGTCTGCCAGGACCACACACAGGACATGCCTGAAGATCCTGGTTCTGCAGGCAGACTGCCTGAGTTCAAGCCCCAGCTCTACCATTTATGAGTCCTGTGACCTCAGAAACAGTTTCCTTTCACTCCATGCTCAGTTTTACTGTCTCTAAAATGGGCGTATTGATGTATCCCTACCTTGTAAGGTTGTTGTGAGACCCTGTCAGCTTAATGCTTGCAAGTAAAGCTTCCAGAATGCCCCCCAGCACGAGGCATGCGGAGACCTGACTCCGTCCACCCGTGGCCGTGGCCCTCCACGCCGACCGTGCTTCTGTTACCAGAGCTTGAGGACAGGGGCAGAGAGCACAACCTGAGCGGCGGGATCGTGAGCTGTCTGGGCAGCTGCTCAGAACACTTTGATGTTCAGAGCGAAACACTTTGCCTGGAGTCATTCTAAATGTTGGGACAATGAAATCTCCAGGGCACAGCCAGGAAAACCCTTTCTGTGAACTATAGAAGGGCCTAGGATCATTTAAATATCCCCGATTGGGAAGAAGCACAGAGCCTGATATTAAAAAAGAAAAAGAATCTATTAGAATCTGAGAGAACGCCGACTACAGAGGGCTGTAGAGAGAAGACTGTTAAGAGGATTAAGTGTGCCTGGCCAAGCCCCCTTTTCCACGGGGACCTGCTACCACCAATACCGTCCCAATCACTGGTACCCAAAGGCAGTCCTCACCTCTCTCTGTCTTTCCTGCTCAAGAGTGAACTCAGGCTGTGGCCAAAGGTAACAATAAATATTAAAACCTTTATTATCAATGTTTGATAGCAGCGTGAAACATTTATATTTTATGTATTATTTCGTTTGCTGAAAAGATGCAGGTGGTTTTAAAGATGCTATGGCTAGGTCTTTTTTAAAAAGAAGATCTAATTATCTTCCCACCAATTTCCCTTTGTTAGAACTGAGCAGAGAGCCCCAAACAAAGAAGGCTGTGTTAGGAGGAGGCTGGGAGGCTGCCTGCTAGCTCACAGCTAAGTAATTTGTTCTGAATCAAGGTCGACAGTATAGAGGCTATTGTGCTTTGCCTCTTTCTTAATTTTCTGTTTAACTTCCTTCACAATCTTTCTGTGATTTAGAAACAAATGAGTGCAGACATTTTGGCAATTATGAAAGCGTTTTCAAATGACAGAGCGCATTCACACAAGCCGGGACATTAAGAATTCCTTCGCCGGGCATGTGGCGAGAGCTCGTTCCATCTGTGGATGTCTTTGTACAAGGTAAAAATGAAAAGGACCCAGGTCCTCCATCTGTCAGGCTGGTCTATATTGACAGAATTGTGCTAGTCACTCCACAGCTTTGGTTATGATCAATGTTAGACATACATTAATATTTTAAAAATGCATAACACAGTGGGATTAAGGAAAAAATCCCACTTGAGTTTGTAACCCTCAGTCCCTTGCTGGCTGGAAGAAGTGGTCAGACCCTAGGGTTCTGGTTCTGGAGGGAGCACTCTTGGATTTGGGTCCTCGCTCTGCCTCTTACTGCCTGGGAGTCCTGAGTGTAACACCCTCTGGGATGTAACTCTTTTCTGGAAACTAGAAATGCTGGTCAGTAAGTGTTTATAGTGGAGATTCTTAACAAGATATTTGGTATAGAGCGATCTGCCTGTTAAATGGTAGGGGTTTAGCCACTACTGACAGTACTTCTTTTCCTTCCTGGTTTTAAATGTGAGAGTGATTCATTACATACTTCTTCTATATGTAGTTATCCTGTCAAGTCACTTAAAAGCTATATTTTGGTGAATTTAAAGAATATCTAGCTTCTTGAAGGCGTTCAACTATTTCTTAAGAGTGAAGAATTTAACCTCTCAAGATATTTCACCATTTCTTTTTATCCAGCGTCGCAGATTTAGGTGGATATACGTGTAATTCCAGAGCATACGCTCTCTGTGTGTGTATGTGTGAGTGACTGTTCTAATCAACTCTCCTTATATATGGTTATATATTTTTATTCTTATCTGGCTATGATTTAAAGTGATTGTGGGAAAATTTTAGATCTTTGTTCTAATCTGCCTACTAATGTCTCCCCTTTGAAGTCTGGGGGTGGCACACAGTATAGACCATATGTTTTCTCCATAATTAAGTGCATGTCTTTCTAGGAACCAACAAGAACACCTCTGATAATGACTTCTCCAAGACAAAGGCCCATTCAGCCACCCAGTTGAGATGTTGTTGTTGTTATTCAGTCACTAAATCACGTCCAGCTCTTCTGTGACGCCATGGACTGTAGCCTGACAGTCCACAGTAGCTCCTCTGTCCATGGGATTGCCCAGCAAGGACACTGGAGTGGATAGACATGCCCTATTTCAAGGGGTCTTCCTGACCCAGGGATCGAACCCAGGTGTCCTGCACCGGCAGGCGGATTCTTTACTTCTGAGCCACCTTGGAAACACTTCCAGCTGAGGTACTTGCTCATTAAAAGCATAACCAGTTGAATATTGCTGTAGCGTTCCTGCGGGGCAAGCGGCAGGTCTGTGGAGGAGGGACGCTGTGTGCAGACATCCCATGTCTGCAGAAAGCCTTGTTAGCCGAGTTTGGCTGATGGTCTTAAGGCTCCAAACCCTTGTCCTGACCCACGGCTCTTCTTGACCTTCCACGTCCACACGGAGCCTGGGCCTTGTCGTTGTGTGGAGGAGATGGGTCCCACGCTCACCCAGGTGCCTCGGAGGCCAGCCTGAGGGTGGGGACGGCTGGGGACAGGGTGGCCCCGGAAGGTGGTGGCCGCGTGGGGCTGGCGGCGCTGCTCGTTCACTTCTGGCTGCGCTGGGTCTCCACTGCTGTGCTTGGGCGTGCTCGGGCTGTGGCGAATGGGAGCTGCTCTTCGGTGCAGTGGCTTCCCTTGTTGCGGAGCCTGGGCCCTGGGCACGCGGGCTTCTGTAGTTGTGGCTCAGGGCTCGTTAGTTGCAGCTTGTGGCTCAGTTGCACCCCAGCACTTGAAATCCTCCTGGACCAGGGATAGAGCCCATGTCCCCTGCATTGGCAGGCAGATTCCTGTCCACTGTACCACCAGGGATGTTTGACAGTATGTCTGTTGCCGGGGAAAGTGTGTTATTGTGCTCGATGAAGCAGAAGGAATAATATTAATTTAAGTGATTTAGAACAATTTCTTTTGACTATAGAAGACGCATTTATTGTTTCAAATTTGAAAAGAAATCAAGAAAAGCATAAAAGAAAATTACTTATAACCTTACTATCCAGGAGCAATGTCTGTCAATGTCTTGGTGAACTTCCTTCTGGACGCCCCTCACCCCCAGCCCTTCACTAGTTGCTCCTTTACATCATTTTAAAAGAAGAGAATATAAAAAGCGGAAACGAGAACAAAATTAATGAATAGTACCAGATATAGAATGATTCTTCTATTCATCAAAATAACCCCAAGGATATGGAAGTTAAAATCACTGCAGATGGTGACTGCAGCCATGAAATTGAGAGACTTACTCCTTGGAAGGAAAGTTTTGACCAACCTAGATAGCATATTCTAAAGCAGAGACATTACTTTGCCGACTAAGGTCCATCTAGTCAAGGGTATGGTTTTTCCAGTGGTCATGTATGGATGTGAGAGTTGGACTGTGAAGAAGGCTGAATGCTGAAGAATTGATGCTTTTGAACTGTGGTGCTGGAGAAGACTCTTGAGAGTCCCTTGGACTGCAAGGAGATCCAACCAGTCCATTCTGAAGGAGATCAGCCCTGGGTGTTCTTTGGAAGGAATGATGCTAAAGCTGAAACTCCAGTACTCTGGCCACCTGATGCGAAGAGTTGACTCTCTGGAAAAGACTCTGATGCTGGGAGGGATTGGGGGCAGGAGGAGAAGGGGACGACTGAGGATGAGATGGCTGGATGGCATCACTGACTCGATGGACATGAGTCTGAGTGAACTCCGAAAGATGGTGATGAACAGGGAGGCCTGACGTGCTGCGATTCATCGGGTCGGAAAGAGTCAGACACGACTGAGCGACTGAACTGAACTGAACTGATACTGTCTCTATTTATTATGTCATTCATTTCAAAGCAAAAAATATATCCATGAGTTGTTTTTCACATGTGTAAGCGAGGGGCATGCATTACCTGCTTTTTTTTTTTTGCAACAGAGGTTTCAGGAATAGGACTTTCTTTCCATGATTTGTACCTCAGAATTCTGTATTGCTTTCTATACCATTGTTTCTTGGAGAATAGGGAGAAAAATTATACCAGAAAAAGGAATGATTCCAGAATTATAAAGGCTGAACATTATGGATGAAGCACCGAGCGGATATCATATAGTATCATGGAAGTCCAGCTGCTTCTGGTGGTTGGAGACTTGTTTGTCAGTTGAGTTTTACATAGCTTAATACTTGGGGGTCACAAATAAATATCTTATTAATTACTTGTTTGTAAAGGCAACTCTGTATAAGAAGAGGGTGTTGAGAGATGTTATTGTATATTTTATTTTTTATCTGTGCTGTGTTTATATTTTATTTGTGTTGGATTTTGAATTCTGTGAGTAAAAAGGAAGAAAGAAAAGGTTCATTCTAGTGGCTCATAGTGATGACCTGTCAGTGGAAAGTCATTTCTTTGAAATGATACTGTTGCAGATAAAAGTTAAAACTCAGTGAAAGATGGGAGAGTAAGTCTTCTGAGTCTTGAGTGAATTTCTTACATGTTTCAGGTCAGTAGGGATTTTCTAGTTGCTCATAACCTCACCTGTTAAATTTTTAACATCCCGTTTCAGGATGCTTTACCGTCCGTGTAGAATTCAGAGCATATCTACCTGTACCCTCTTTTAAAGAGGATACACTTTCTCAGCTTGAGTGCACTTCTGGTTAAACCAGTCCTTAGAGCTCATCAGTTTAATGTGAGCCACAAAGGGGAGCTCACCTTCAGAACTGGAGCTTTCCCGAGCCTTTGACACGTGCTGCGTGCTAAGTCAATTCAGTTGTGTCCAGCTCTTTGTAACCCTCAGGACCATGGCCCGCCAGGCTCCTCTGTCCGTGGGGGTCTCCAGGCAAGATTACTGGAGTGGGCTGCCACGCCCTCCTGCAGGGGATCTTCCCAACCCAGGGACCGAAGACGCATTCCCTGCCGCTCTTGCCTCGACAGGCGGGTTGTTTCCTACGAGCCACCAGGAAGCACAGCTGGTCATCTTCGGAGCACTCAGCTTCAGGGAGCAGCACACTGGGAGTTAGGTTTCTACCCATGAATTTATGCATTCAGGCCACGGCAGAGCACGTGAGAAAAATGCAAGTGTGGTCTCGAAAACTTAACTGCTGATTTGGGAAGCAAATGCCCGTAATACAGAGTCAGAGGCAAAGGGTTGAAAATGGCAAGAAAAGCAGATATAGAGGATACTGTCTGGGGATTATTGTCAAAAGTGTTTCTGAAGAAAAGTGCAAAGTACGACAGAAACTTGTTAGGAAAAACCAGTATGTGAAGATAATCTTGGCAAACAACTTATTAAAAAGTTAAAGAAAAAGAGCTTTATATGCATGAAAGGAGAAAAAGAGATGACTTGTCAAAAACCAAGGTTCTGTAAGGTTTCTTTCCTATCATCTGAAAGATCAGAGGGCAGTTTTGAGGGAAAAAGATGTTGACTCCCAAATTTTATACCCAGACACATAATTCATGTTCAAGCGCTCCAAATGGTATGATTCTTTTTTATATCTTGAAAAAAAATTTCTTGTGTCTGTCATCAAGTGGATAAGGGAGAATTGAGTTCAAGGATGGAAGCTTCGTACTGTAAAAGAAATGGCAGTGAGTAGCAGAAGCATTTAAGTGTAGAACTTAGGATAAATACTTGAAAGTACTTGAGGAAGAAGTTCAATGCCAATACAAATACCACTTTTAAAGAAAAGATATAAAATGTAACAATTATTTTGTGCAACAACCTGGGAAGTGAGGGAGAAATAGGGATGGGGGGAGGAAAAGAGCTGGGTGGTGAGAGCACAAAGGAGTTTTACATGAGGGAGACACAGAGGATGCAATATTTAATAATTACTAAACTAAAATCACTGCCCATGGTGACTGCAGCCATGAAATTAAAAAACGCTTACTCCTTTGGAAGGGAAGTTATGACCAACCTAGAAAGCATATTCAAAAGCAGAGACATTACTTTGCCA
>SJYC01093811.1:0-55419 GCA_006408675.1 Madoqua kirkii | reverse complement strand
GACAGAGGATGAGATGGCTGGATGGCATCCCAGACTTGATGGATGTGAGTCTGAGTGAACTCCTGGAGATGGTGATGGACAGGGAGGCCTGGCGTGCTGTGATTCATGGGCTCGCAGAGTCGGACACGACTGAGCGACTGAACTGAACTGAACTGAAACATCGAAAGGAAAATTTCATCGAAATTGTGTTTCTTCAGATGATGAATCTGGCTGTGTCTCTCTTTCAGTTAGTTCATAGGTCTATGGGTAAACATCACATTTGCTGACTTTGAGACCACATTCAAGGGAATGAAAATTAATGGAAGAGGGCTAGGGCTGCTAGGAAGTTCAGCACTTATGAAATTCGAATTCTTTTTGAGCAGCTGTAACATTTGAATCCACGACATCTTGACCTTTTGAGTTAATTTGAATTAAATAAGTGTATTGGAGGAATAAGTATATGATTAGTTAAATGGCTGAGGGTGAGCTGGAGATCCGATCAGTGCGAGCAACAAATGCATACGCTACCCACTGTTTTTTTAAGAAAGATACTGAAAATGTTTCTTTTATGGGTTTGAACACATGACAGAGAAAATATAACTCTCAGACACCTCTGACATGTGTTCTTTCTTGTTCAGCCCTCAGTCGTGTCTGACTGTTTGCGACCCCATGGACTGCAGCACAACATGCTTCCCTGTCCATACCAGCTCCCGGAGTCCACCCAAGCCCATGTCCATTGAGTCGGTAAAGCCATCCAACCATCTCATCCTCTGTCGTCCCCTTCTCCTCTTGCCCTCAATCTTTCCCAGCATCAGTGTCTTTTCCAATGGGTCAACTCTTCACATCAGGTGGCCAAAGTATTGGAGCTTCAGCTTAAGTATCAGTCCTTCCAGTGAATATTCAGGGTTTATTTCCTTTAGGATTGAGTGGTTTCATTTCCTTGCTGTCCAAGGGACTCTTAAGAGTCTTCTCCAACAGCACAGTTTGAAAACATCAATTATTTGGCACTCAGCCTTCTTTATGGTCCAACTCTGACATCCATATATAACTATTGGAAAAAAATAATAGTTTTGACTAGACAGACCTTTGTTGGCAAAGTGATGTCTCTGCTTTTTAATACATTGTCTAGGTTTGTCATAGCTTTTCTTCCAAGGAGCAAGCATCTTTTAATTTCATGGCTGTAGTCATCATCTGCAGTGATTTTGGAGCCCAAGAAAATAAAGCCTGTCACTGTTTCCATTTATTTGCTGTGAAGTGATAGGACCAGATACCATGATTTTAGTGTTTTGAATGTTGAATTTTAAGCCAGCTTGTCACTCTTCTCTTTCACCTTCATCAAGGGGCTCTTGAGCTCCTTTTAGTTTTCTGCCATAAGGGTGGTGTCATGTGCATATCTGAGGTTATTGATATGTTTCCTGGCAATCTTGATTCCAGCCTTTGCTTTACCAGCCTGGCATTTCTCATGTTGTACTCTGCATATAAGTTAAATACGCAGGGTGACAATATACAGCCTTGATGTACTCCTTTCCCAATTTTGAACCAGTTCATTTTTCCATGTCTGATTCTAACTGTTGCCTCTTGGCCTGCATACAGGTTTGTCAGGAAGCAGGTAGTCTGGTATTCCCATCTCTTTAAGGATTTTCCACAGTAAGTTGTCATCTGCAGTCAAAGGCTTTAGCATAGTCAGTGAAGCAGAAGTAGATGTTTTTCTAGAATTCCAAGATATAATGTGTTTTTTAAACAAATTTATGTTTTAGGTTGGGCTGTAAGTGCCCTCTACTGCTGTGTTAGTCTCCGCTGTGCAGCGCAGTGGGTCAGCGGCGCGCACACATGTACCCCTCCCTCCTGAGGCTCCCCCCCTCCCCTCCCCTGCACCCATCCAGGTCCTCACAGAGCGCTGAGCTGAGCCCCCTGATCTCTACGGCAGCTCCCCGCGAGCGGCCTGTTTGACACGTAGGAGTGTGTGTGCCAACACTGCCCTCTCAGCGCATCCCTCCCTCTCCTTTCGAGGTGTGATGCTGAGCTTCGTGAAACTTCCACTGCCTTGAAACCATGCGAAACATGCCGCGGAGATGCAGACCCGGGTCTTGATTAACAGAGGCTTAGCACACACACGTTTCACGTTGTCTCTTTGGTGCCTCAAAGTGTTCACACCTTGGGGACAATGCCCTGAAATAAGACTTGCAGGGGCAGGCGGGCAAGGGCCATTGAGCAAGGAAGGTGGGAGAGAGAGAAGGTGTGCTGCCCGACACGGCTGTGGCTTGCTCTGGAGAAGATCAGTTTAAGAGCAGTTTACAGGATACGTGGGGTCTGAAACTGACCATCTTAAGACTGAAATAAATTGCTGTATTATTCTTTTAAATGTAGCCCATAGAATCCAAATAGCTGGTCAATTTGTTACTCATTATCACCGACTTTAAAAAAATACATGGGAAAACTCTTCTTTCATAGTTGAAATGTATTATTTATTTTCTCACTTAAATTCATATTTTGTCCTTTATACTTAAAGCTTTATCTAATCACTGTGCAATTAAAGTGCCTTCCACTGGGCTTACCTGGCCTCCTGTTTGAAGAGTTCTCTTTTAGAAGTTCGCAGTAGAAATGTGAGCTACATCTAGTGAGACGTCTGGTCCTCTGGACACCTTCTTTAATGCTGCCAAACATTGCAATGGGACTCGTTAATTTTGCTTTTCATTTTGGTGGGTTTCTTACTTTAGAATGAAGGCCAACTCAGGACTGCTTACACTTTCTGAAAATTCCCTTGACTTTGATTTCTATCTGAAATATTAAATGCAAGGGTTTCCCCCTCTTTCAAAAATTTAGGGGAGGGAGTATTGACTCGCACTACTTAGCAGCAGATGAATCCCAGCAGGAATAGTGTATCAGAGGTTGGTAGCGTCTGTGTTGATCTGAGACTCTCGTAGTCCCAGATGCCTCCCTGTTCAGAGCCTTAGTGGCTGAAAGGGTGCACTGCCTTAGACTAGCAATCTCGCTGCTTTTCTCAACCAGTGAAGTGATAGGGCAAAAACCCAGGATGGCTGGTCATGACAGAAGTGCTAAGGAAGAGAGAAGCATAGGGAAGAAGCAGCTGAACTCCTAAAGAATGGACGGGATGCCCTTCCGGTGTCTTGAGACCAAGTCCCATGTGCCAGCAATTTTAAGACACAGGCATTGTGTCTAAAAAAGTAACTCAATTCCAACACTATATACCCCGAGATCACATCAGATTTCACAGGCTAAGGGTTCTGTCCTACAAGATTGCGTCTGCAGGCCCCTCCTCCAACTCAGATGCTACTCATGGGCCCAGGGGCTTACCTGTGCCCCGACTGTAAGTTAGGAGTTCCCAGGCCCTTTCCTTGGGTTGGACCATTTGCTAGCATGGCTCACAGACCTCAGAGAAACATTTTATTTAGTAGATGACTGGTTTATTATAGAAGGATATAACTCAGGAACCCCCAGATGAAGAGACGTGCAGGGCTAGGGATAGAGAAAGACTGTGAGGCTTCCTTGTGCTCCCTGAGTGCTCCCAGGCTCCCTTCTCACAAAAATGAGTGCTCTCTGAACCCTGTCCTGCTGAGTTTGTTTTTTTTTTTTTTTGGGGCTTCAAAAAAATAGTTAACCAGTTGGTTAAATAATTGGCCATTGATGATTCTTATTAGTTGATTTTTATTGGAGTACGGTTGTTTTATTGGAGTTCAGCTGCTTTACAGTTGTTGTGTTACTTTCTACTGTACAGCAAACTAAACCAGCTGTGTTGTTGTTTGGTTGCAGAGTTGTGTCTGACTCTTTGTGGCCCCATGGACTGCGGCCTGCCAGGCTCCTCTGTCCTCCGCTATCGCTGAGTTTGCTCAGATTCTCGTGTAGATCAATATGACTTCAATGAGCATGAGCTCAAGCCATGTGTATACATACATCCCTGCCCTTTTGGTGACCTTCCCACTGGGTCACCAGTGTGTGAAGAGTGCCCTGTGCTGTCTGGCATGTTGCCATCCGTTATCTGTTCTTTGTGTAGCATCAATAGTATGTGTGTGTCAGTTCCGGTCTCCCAATTCACCCCACCCCTGCTTATCCCCTTGGTATCCATGTTTGTTCTCTGCCTCTGTATCTCTATTTCTGCTTTGAAAATAAGATCATCAATACTATTGTTTTTTAAGATTCCATATATGTCCATTAATATATGATATTTTTTTCCTGTTTCTGAGTTACTTCACTCTGTACGACAGGTCCATCCGTGTCTCTAGAAATGACCCGGTTTCATTCATTTTCACGGCTGGGTGATGGCCCACTGTGTGTGTGCACCGCGTCTTTATCCTGCTCTGCTCTGCTGAGGACACTTAGGTCGTCTGCATGTCCTGACTGTTGTGAGCAGTGATGCGGGGCGAGCGCTGGTGGGCCTGTGCCTGTTGCGTTACGGCTTTCTCCTGGCATATTCCCAGTAGTGGGGTTGCTGGGTGATATGGTGGTTCTGTTTTTAGTTTTATAAGGTGACTCCATACTGTTTTCCACAGTGATTGCATCAATTTACATTCCATCAACAGTGCCTGAGGATTCCGCCATTGGCAACTGATTCGACCTTTAGTGCCCCGCTTCTCCCTGGGGTCAGAGGGGAGAACTAAAAGTTGGTTCCCATGGCAACCAGTTCTCTTGTCCAGATGGGGTCCCAAAGTCACCTTGTTTACATAACAAAAGACACCTTATGGCCTTAGTCACTTAGAAAATTGCAAGGTGTGAGCCAGGAACTGTGCACGAAGACCACAGTGGTGGTATTCAGTTGCTCAGTTGTGTCTGATGCTTTGCGACCTCACAGACTGCAGCACGCCAGGCCTCCCTGTCCATCACCAACTCCCGGAGCTTGCTCAGACTCCTGTGGTGATGCCATCCAACCATCTCATCCTCTGTCATCCCCTTCTTCTCCTGCCCTCAATCTTTCACAGCATCAGGGTCTTTTCCAGTGAGTCGGCTCTTCGCATCAGGTGGCCAAAGTTTTGGAGTTTCAGCTTCAGCCTCAGTTCTCCCAGTGAATATTCAGGATTGGTGTCCTTTAGGACTGACTGGTTTGAAGTCCTTGCTGTCCCAGGGACTCTCGAGAGTCTTCTCCAGCATGACCACATATATATGAGAATGACTAAATATACATATTTCTTATATATTACAATGTCACAGAGGTCAAAGACAAAGAAAATATGTTTCCATGATTTTGCCTCAAACTAACTATGAAGCTGTTATCAGAAATTAGAAACCCTAGTGCAAGAGTCAGAGAAGGCAATGGCGCCCACTCCAGTGCTCTTGCCTGGAAAATCCCAAGGATGGAGGAGCCTGGTGGGCTGCAGTCCATGGGGTCACTAAGAGTCAGACACGGCTGAGTGACTTCACTTTCACTTTTCACTTTCATGCACTGGAGAAGGGAAATGGTAACTTTCCCTTGGGGTGGGGGATTGCCTGGTTGACTGCTGTCTATGGGGTCGCACAGAGTTGGACACGACTGAAGTGACTTAGCAGCAGCAGCAGTGTGAGAGTGAAACATCAGGGCAGGCAATGCAGTCAGGACATTTTAGATGTGACTCTGAATATCTGAAAACGAATTTCAATGAAGCTCTTATGTCAAGACATTTGAGCAATTTTATATTTTTATATAGGAAAGCCTTGCATTTCTTATGTCTTATCATGAAATCTCTGAAAAGGGATTGTGTGGACTGTGTTTAGAGATAAAACCAATCTGATCATGTAGACTGAGGTGAAGAGTGTCTCCATCTCCATTGACTTGCCACCTTTTAAAATGCAGAAACATCAGTGCAGGATGGCCATGGTGAGGAGTGATTTCCATCTGAAGGCCACATTTTCTTGTGTCCCAATCATTTCTATTGCTTCTCTGTCAAAGCGATGCCACACAGCATGTGCACAGAAGTACCGCTTTGAAGGCACGCACATTCCTCAACTGCTAAGCCTTTGTTAGAATTTATTTTAGTGCATGGAGTGCATGGTGGCTAGGGAAGGCCTCAGATCCACACATCTGTATAGGTTCTTTTTTTTGTAAAGTTTAAATGACATAAGGCCTGTGAAGCACATAGTGCAGCATCTGACATACCAGTCGTTCAATACACATGAAGCACATTGTTTATAAAACAAGAAATTGGCATCAATTGCTTCTTTTTTGGGGGGACAGTGATGTATACACTCAAGTAACATGGGAGGAGGTATACACAAACATCTTATCTTTTCCACTGATGCCAAGGGTAAAGAAATACATATATATTGTATTATGTCTAAGTCAGTGGGTCAGTAGACAATGGAAGCTTGGTTACACTCAACAGACTGATATGAGTTAACCTGATCATGTTGCCATTGGGGAACAAACAGGACTTGCTGAGACAAAATCAAGCTTTAAGGTGCCAGGCTTTCAACTCACACGGCATACAGTGATGAAGCCTCTCTGTTACATTAATACCTAGAGGTTTTTTTTTTTTTTTTTTCTAATTTAATACAAATCTATTTCCTTCTTTCATTAAAAAAAAATATGAGCCAGGGGAAAATATTACAATTGCTCTTCATAGAGCATTGCATTGTAAAGACTTTTTTTTGTAAATGTCCACAGGCGCCCTCAGATGAGAATGCATCTATTTGAGTAAAACCAGTAATCTGAAGGTAATTAAAGTCGTTTTTGTAAGGTGCAATAAACAGCCATTGTTGGGTCTACCGAGCATTCGTTTATGCTATTGTGAAGATGATGTCTTTTTAGGCTGTGAGCTGTTTTGAAACATTTCAGAGGCTTCAAGACTGAAAAAAAAAAAAAAAACCCAACAAGGACAAGATAATAACTGGAGACACAATTAATTCTGATGCCTCTGCACAGTACAAACTGTTACAACCAGCAAAAGAAAAGCTGCACAGAGGTTATAGAGATAGAAGTTAACGCACAGCCTTTAAAAAAATCAAGAGCTTAAATGTACAGCAGACATCGGCAGAATGAATAATAGCTGAGAAATTAAATAGCCAAGACTACACATTATATTCTAAAAACAGGGGAAGGGGCTGAAAACGTTTCTAGAACATAGGAAATAAAATTTGTTTTGATGTATGTGTGAAGACAAGATTGCATTTGGGTGAACACTTTTATTTCTCTGGGCGTGAAGTCAGCTGGTGTGAAGGCAAGATTTCAGAAGCTCCAGGAACACGCCACACACCCCTCACGCTCCACTTAAGGGGTGGAGCCTGGAAGGACCTGATGATTCCCCGCTGACGGCCCGCTTTCGTCTCGTGGTCACTGCTATATTCCTTTCAATTCTTTCAAGCTTCTTTCACAATGACCTATATTTGGGAGAATAAACAAGAATAAAGAAGACATTTCTGGAGCTGACACCTACCCCAGAGGCTCTAAATTCGGCCTCAGATTTGAGCTGTGAAATGGTTAGGGTCCTGACTGCTGCTGAATGCTCCGGCAGAGATTTCAACTGCCTCTGTATTCCAGCCCTTCCCCCCCAAAACAGATTCCATCAGCGTTGCAGAAAAACTTCATTTTTTAAAAAATCCACACGGTCATCATTTCACATCAGATTTTCAAAACACAACAATGGAGTATCCAGTTAGCCCCAGTGACCTCTTCCAGATTTCTGGTGGGAGTTTAAGATCGACGGTCATTTGAACTCATTGTGACTGCAGACAAGTAAGAAGCAACTTCCTGCTCCTGCATGTGGTGGGGGTAAAGGTGTTTAGTTGGAGCTGGGCTCAGTTACCGAGACCCTTCTTCACGAAGCACGAAGCAGATGGGCTGATTCAAGTCGAGCGCTACCCTTCATCCTCACCAGCTTTGTGACAAGTTTACCCACTTGGACATCTGCCTGGATCTCCCTATCCTGGAGCATGTCTTTGCTTCCCTTTCTGCAGAGAAGCACCCGCTACCACTATTTCTTAAATTAAAAAAAAATTTTATTGGGGTATAGTTGCTTTGGAGAGGGAAATGGCAACCTATTCCAGTACTCTTGCCTGGAAAATCCCATGGACGAAGGAGCCTGGTAGGCTACCGTCTAAGGGGCCACAAAGAGTCGGACGCGACTTCACTTTCACTTTATTGCTTTACAGTGTCTTGTAAGCTTCTACTGTGTAAGAAGAGAATCCGCTACAGGCACACAAGTACCCCTCGCTCCTGAGCCTCCCGCCGGCCCCGGTCCTCACAGAGCGCGGGGCTGGGCTCCCGGGGCTGCGCGGCAGCTTCCCCGCGGCCATCCGTTCCCACGCGGCCGGGTGTGAGCCAGGGCGCGCTCCCAGTTCACGCGCCGCTCCTGCTCTGTCCACGCGCCCATTCCCCACGTCTGCCTCGCCACTCCTGCCCTGCACACACGTTCCTCTGCCTCATCTGTTTCTAGATGCCACATGTACGCGTTAACGCGTGGTGGGTTTCCTCCTAATGTCCATCAGCGGGAGAGTGCGCGGCGGGACCGCGCTCCGCCCGCGGCTGCTTGCGGGCGAGGGCCGTGAGGCCTCAGGACCCCGCCGTGGGCTCAGCGGAGCCAGGAGGCCTCGCCCGGGTGACCTGTGGCTTCAAATGCCGCCCGCATCAGATGTCAAAGTCTTCTGCACACACAGTAATTAAACTTTTCCAAACGTGCCTCTGGCTGCCCGGTCAAGAGGTGTTTCTCATCTAAATAGCAGCGATGCTGGGCTACAGCCGTAGCCTGTGTGCCCCTCAGCGCAGGGCTGCCAGACGCTGCGAAAGGGGACAGCCGACCCTGGCAGAATAGGCCGCCCACTGAACTCTGAATACCAGGGAAATCCTTAAAAAAAAAAAATGTAAGTATGTACCATTAATAGTAGGGATATAATTATACCAAAAAATGTTCACTATTCATGCAAAATTCAAATCTCACCAAGCATCCTGCGTTTTCTCCTGGAACCATTATGGTGAACAGGAAAGATGGTCTCTCTTTCGCCGTCAGAGTAATGACGCCGCTTGTGATAAAGTAGTTTTTCTTCAATAACGCAGTGCGTCGCTGTGCTCAGTTATCTCACTGACAGCAGCGTCCAGGAGCAGGAACAAAGAAGGCGAGATTGTCACGGGCATTTTCACATGCTCTGATTCTCTCTGATTCTTCCATTCTAGGTCTTGCCATGACAATATACATCCAGATAACGAGGAGATCATTTTGCCATTGTGGGTAAATTGCTGATTTACTGGCTTGTTTTACCTTCATGGAGTGAATCTATGTTGGTAAAATTTTAAGCACCAATTTATGACGAATGGGAGGGAAAAAATGTGAGGCTGGAGGGTAGGTTCTCAAAACATCACTGAAGTGAAGTGAGGTGAGGTGAAAATCACTCAGTCGTGTCCGACTCTTTGGAACCTCAGGGACTATACAGTCCATGGAATTCTCCAGGCCAGAATACTAGAGTGGGTAGCCATTCCGTTCTCCAGGGGATCTTCCGGACCCAGGGATTGAACCCAGGTCTCCCACATTGCAGGCAGATTCTTTACCAGCTGAGCCACCACGGAAGCCCCCCAAATACTATTAGAGTGGACCAGATTTTGGTAGGTTCTAAATATTAGATCCTATAAACTGTAGCTGATGGCCATATACAACATCACTTGGAAGACAACAGGACGTAGAAAATGGCAGGTTTGTACCTCAGTCACACATTGTCACCCCAGTAACTCTAGAATGGAAGACTCAGAATATTTAATTTACCTCCAATATTGTATTATAAGAATTTTGAAGACAGCAAAGTCTCAAGAATGATCGTGATCACCCAGCTATCTGTGGCCACGAGTGTCCAGTGGACATTTTGCTGCTGTTCATCTTTTCATTCTTTTATCTATTCATCAACCCCTCTTGTTGATGGATTTCAAAGCAAGTGAGTATTAGTTCACTTCACTCCTAAACATTTCAGCAAGTATATCACCAACTAGAACTAATTTCTTTATGACTTTTAGGTTAAACTTATATTCAGCGGATGCACAACTGTTAAATATATGCTTTGGCGCATTCTGACAAATATTTACACCTGTAATCTAAACACAAACACAAATATAAACACACACGCATGTGCCCTTATGTCTCTGTAAGATATGAGACACTTCCCCTCCGGTTTAAGTGTCTCCTCTCCTGCCCCAGAGAGGCACCTGCTGCTCTGCTCTTTTCTCTCACCGCTGGCTGGTTTTGCCTGCTCTAGAACTCCACAGGCCGCATCGCTCAGTGTGCAGCCTTCTGCGTAGGACTTCCTCCGCTCAGCGGAGCGTTTCGAGTCTGCCTCTGCTGTTGGCTGTGTCGGTCATCAGCTCGTTCTTACTGCTGAGCAGCGTTTCGTGACGTGAAGATGCCGCAGATCTTCGGCTGCCCTCCTCTGGAGGAGCACGGGGAAGCCTCCAGGTCCTGGCGGGTGTGAACACAGTTGCTGTAAGCATTCTCGCTCCGTCTTCTTGTGGACGTGTCTCCCGCTCCTCTGCCCCCTCCTCCCACTCCCTGCCTCTGGAGTGAGCACTCAGATCTGGGAAGCATTTTACTAGCTCATGTTATCTTTGGAAAATATCGGTTGTCATGTTGATTACCTACCAGCTTTGCTCTAGGATGCCAATCTAGACTGCTGTTACTTTTTCTCGTGGCTCCTTCTCACTTCGCTTTTAGAACTCACAAGGGTCTAGACTGTCTCTGAAGGGCGAGGACCAGCCACTCTAGATCCACTCTGGATCCCTGAAACTTGCTTAGAGTAAATACAAATTCTGTTCAGAGTTTGCAGTGCCTCTGGACGGTCTTTCTCAAAGTCAAATGACATCATGAGGATGAAGGTGTCATTGGCTAGCTTTCCTCTTCACTAGGTGGATCCTCTATGCTGTCCCTGGGAATAGGAAAGTGAATAGAGCTTGGCTTTAAACAGTTTGTAGGCCTGTGGACAGAGGGCCGGGATGAATGGGCATTTCACTGCGATGTGGTGAGTATATACAAATACGCACAGGGTGCCGTGCCTTAGGAGCAGGGAAGTACGCTTGACTCAGGAGGAGGATGTGAAGACTGAGGTATGTTATGTGAACCCGGGAGCAGTTCGACAGCGGGCCGTAGCGGGAGGCGTGCTATAAAGCAGAGGGGCTTCTCTGGGGTGTCGGGTCGGGAGACAGTGAATTGTTTTAAAAAAAGCTCAGTGGTCATGGATGAGGCTAGAGAGAGGGAGGTGATAGATCATGGTGGGGTTTAGATTCATTTTACAGTTACTTTCTATTCTGTAAAGCTTCAGTGTATTTACATGTGTACATGTGGGGAGTGGGTCGTAGACCACCAGTTACTTAGGTGCTAATTTTGATAAACTGAAAAGGTCCTCATTTTGGTGGGTTCACTTTTCATAATAGAGTGCCTGTGAGTGTAAGATGTCCAATTGATGAGGCTGCATGAGATTTTCTTTAAAAAAAATTAAACTCACAACTCAGTTATTGGACTATACTTGAAGGGAAATTTCAGGATCTTGGCTGGAACTGGATAACTGCTGACCCCAGCATCCTTAAATTAACCTCTCAGGAAATGCAAGATTTATAAGTTGTGGGTTTTTTTTCCTCTTTTGAAAAAAGGTCTTAATAATTCAAAGAACTTTTTAATGATTTGAAAAGTGCATGTTAAGTACTTGATGGATGGATCAATTCCCTCTTTGTAGTTGAAGTAGCTCTGGGTTGACATCCTCCTCTCTACATATGGAAATTCGACAGATGTACAGAAACGCCGTGCAGAACGAATGGGATGTTTCTTTATGACATTTCCTTGTGCGTTTCATTGGAGAAAAGAAATGTGTATATGCACTTTATAGTTAGTCATTAACTATAAAAACAAGCTTATTCACAAATCTGCTTTGATCTGAATTCCTGTGATTTATCTTTGGTGTCTCAGCATGCTCTGAATTCCTCATTGTTATTAACTCCCCAAATATTTATATCACTCCAGATAATCAATGCTTATCACAGTCAATACAGATGTTACAGGATCCTAGAAGAAAGATGGTGTCAGCATAATAACAGTTTAATTATTATAGCGTGTGTTCTCAACTGTATCCTTTGTTTATAGCATCAGCTAACACAGCTTCTGTAGATGTCTAATTCATACAAAGTATTAAAATGATTACACACATAAATTATAGCTTTTTCCCACCAAAGACTGACACAATAGTGTGCTTGAAGGTATTAACACTTGCTTAATTAATTTAAATCATGCTGCTAAGACTGTATTTTCACTTTCTGTTCCCCTGGGCTTACTGTCTTTGCAGGATTACTCAACTGTTATGTTAAACAAATTTGCCTGTGGATGTTTTAATGATACAAAATATCAGATTTGAGCTAACATATCCCTTTTGTTAATGAAATCACAAGACAGGCTATTGCGAAGAAAAATCAAATTTGTTTGGCAAAATCTATTTGTAAATTTCATTTTGAGGGTGTTTTTTGCTTCATTTTTGACTATGCTTAGAATGAAAGACTAAAGACTGGGAGATTGGGATTGGCATCTATACACTGTTGATACTGTGTGTAGAATAGATAACTGATGAGAACCTACTGTGTAGTTCAGGGACTACTCAGTGCTCTGTGGTGGCCTAACTGGGAAGGAAATCCAAAAAAGGGGGATGCGTGTATATGTATAGCTGATTCACTCTGCTATACAGCAGAGACTCATACAGTAGTGTAAAGTAACTGTGCCGTTGTTGTTCAATCACTAAGTCATGTCCTACTCTTTGCGACCCCATTGACTGCAGCATACCAGGCTTCCCTGTCTTCACTGTCTCCCTGAGTTTGCTCAAATTCATGTCCATTGAGTTGGTGATGCCACCCAACCGTCTCATCCTCTCTCGTCCCCTTCTCCTCCTGCCCTCAATCTTTCCCAGCATCAAGGTCTTTTCCAGTGAGTCAGTTCTTTGCATCAGGTAGCCAAAGTATTGGAGTTTTAGCATCAGTTCTTCCAATGAATATTCAGGGCTGATTTCCTTTAGGATGGACTGGTTTGATCTCCTTGCTGTCCAAGGGTCTTTCAGGAGTCTTCTCTAATACCACAGTTCAAAAGCATCAATTCTTTGGTGCTCAGCCTTCTTTATAGTCCAATTCTCATATGTATTCCAGTATAATTTTTGTTGAAGACTGGGAAGTTCTGTAAGACCTGCGTTATACACTTTCCTAAGCCTTGCTTATTTCATAGCCACTCTTCCTGCAGAGTTGAGAGCTGCAGTTTGGGAAGTAAAGGCACAGGATCCGGTGGCTGTGCAACACTGTCTAGCTTCTCCACGGTAATGCTGATATCTTACCACTTCCCTTGCGAATGACATGCTTCTGCCAGCATATGCCACATTCACTTTTACTGGGAGAACTGTGCTTTTACGTTGAGCTGTTGTGCTAGAGGCAACAGCATCAAAGTTGTGCTGTGCGGAGGGTGCCAGGCGAGGACTGGCCTCATCCGTGCCCATGGATGCACCTTCACCTGAAAGCTAGAAGGACCAGCCTGTCCACCTCCATCAGTGCACCTTCACCTGAAGGCCAGATGCGGATAGAGGGTGAGAACTTGCTGACAGTGGAAAGTAGAAGCTTTTCTCACCCACTTTTTAAAATGAATATTTGCTCTGATTCAGTAAAATGCCTTTACCCTTTCCCAGCTGTGGAGCTGTGCAAACTGCATCTTCTGTACATAAATAAGAGATACCACAGAGACTCAGTATACTTTTTAATTTTTTTAAAATAAAACACCAGAGGAAATATCTGGCAATATCAAAGTTCTAATTTTAATTGGAAGCCTTTGATGATTGATGATGGCTAAGAATATCCTTTTATTTTTTTGCATCCATTGAGATAAGGACTTACGGAAAGATACCATTGCTGAATTTGTAAACCTTGGTTCCGCACCCACTACTGCATCACTGAGGCTTGGAAAGGGGTTGTCTCTAGGAGGGAAGGAACGCGGGAACAAAGAAAGATGATGTGGTGTGCTCTGCTTTCTAACTCCTTCTCCAAGGGCCTCACTCGCTTGCACTCCCCCCACTTATCCAAGTTTGTGGATAATTCTCCTTTTCAGTTCAAGAGACTGAATATGCCCGATCTCCTCATGAGCAGATGTAGATACTGCTGCTGGATGTTCCTGGGGGCTAGTTGAAAAAATCAGTAGTCAGTAAAGACTGTTACATTCGGACTCAATTTTAAAGACAATGCAGAGAATGTACATCAGCCTTAGCTCCTTATGTTACGAGGGAGCAAGAGTCTGAAACGCTGAGAGGCCGTGAAGGCAGGTGGCAGTGCTTTATACTCTTCTAGAAGGCTGAGAATTTGACCAAACTCATGCCTTCGCTTAACGTACAACTTAATAGGAACCATTCTGGGGGAAAAAAGATAGCACTTACTTACTTTAAAATAAAATCAAACAAATACAGCCGAAACCTCCAGAAACTAGCCCAAGCCTCCAGAAACCAGCCAAAGCCTTCTGCTGCGTGAAGCGCCATCAGTGCTGGGCGCCCCTGATCAGCTTACCCCAGCCTAGACTATGGCACGCTGACTATTTCTAAGAGTCTTCCCTTTTGTTCAACCCTTCATTCAGGCACCATTTTTTGAGCTTCCACAAGTGAACCAATGAAGAGATAATTATGATAAATTGTAGGGAGTAAAATAGAGAGATATGCGTGAGATATTTCTGAGTGTTAGAGACTGAGCCTGAACCAGCAGGGAGCAGGAGGCGCTGATCAAGGAAGGCTTCCTAGAGGCGTGTTGGTTTCGTGTGGGTTTCTTATTTTTTGATGTGGACCCTATTTTAAAGTCTTGAATTTGTTACAGTATTGCTTTTGTTTTATGTTTTGGTTTTCTGTCAAGAGACATGTGGGATCTTAGCGCCCTGACCAGGGACTGCAGTGGGAGCCCCTTCCCTGGAAGGTGAGGTGTCAGTCACTGGGCCAGGGAGCTCCCAGGAGTTCTGGTTTTGCTGGAGGACAAAGAGAGTCAGGAGCAACGGTGGGCTAGGGCATCACGCACGCAAGGGGTTTTCCAGTGACACCCATTCAATATCATTTTCTGGGCCTAAAATTAAAACATGAATACCCTTTAGAGATTATATACCCATAAAAATGGAAGGAAAAAGTTACAATCACTTGATAGGATTGAATTTCAAATGTGTTAGGAGCTGAAAAATTGGCGTTGCCAACCTTCATTTTCCAGAACTACATTACTATAGTTCTATTTAAAGTCTCATTCATTGTCTTTGTTTGTATTTAAAAAGTGATTTATCAGTGATTCAAAGAAGTTAAATTGTGTGAATCAGTCTTTAAGAAGTGAATCAATTTATTTATAATAAATGCCCTGTTTTTCTTTGATGTACATTTTGACCCAAGATGTCAAGACTTAACAAAATTTTTTATTATTTTGGACTATGTTAACTTGGAATACTGTATTAGGACTTGGGGTAATTTTTTAAATAAATAATCATGTTAATAATAAATTAATTGAAAGCAGATTATGTACTAATTAAAAGTAAGGAACTAGATCTGATAGAATGCTTGATGAACGATGGACATTGTACAGGAGACAGGGATCAAGACCCCCAAGAAAAAGAAATGCAAAAAGCAAAATGGCTGTCTGAGGAGGACTTTACAAATAGCTGTGAAAAGAAGAGAAGTGAAAAGCAAAGGAGAAAAGGAAAGATATACCCATTTGAATGCAGAGTTCCAAAGAATAGCCAGGAGAAATAAGAAAGCCTTCCTCAGTGATCATTGCAAAGAAACAGAGGAAAACAATAGAAGGGGAAAGACTAGAGCTCTCTTCAAGAAAATTGGAGGTACCAAGGGAACATGGGCTGAATAAAGGACAGAAATGGTATGGACCTAAGAGAAGCAGAAGATATTAAGAAGAAGTGGCAAGAATACACAGAACTGTACAAAAAAATCACAACCCAGATAATCACGATGGTGTGATCACTCACCTAGAGCCAGACATCCTGAAATGGGAAGTCAAGTGGGTCTTAGAAAGTATCACTACGAACAAAGCTAGTGGAGGTGATGGAATTCCAGTTGGGCTGTTTCAAATCCTGAAAGATGATGCTGTGAATGTGCTGCAGTGAATATGCCAGCAAATCTGGAAAACTCAGCAGTGGCCACAGGACTGGAAAAGGTCAGTTTTCATTCCAATTCCAAAGAAAGGCAATGCCAAAGAATGCTCAAACTACCGCACAATTGCACTCATCTCACATGCTAGTAAAAGTAATGCTCAAAATTCTCTAAGCCAGGCTTCAGCAGTACGTGAACCGTGAACTTCCAGATGTTCAAGTTGGTTTTAGAAAAGGCAGAGGAACCAGAGATCAAATTACCAACATCTGCTGGATCATTGAAAAAGCAAGAAGAGTTCCAGAAAAACATCTTCTTCAGCTTTATTGACTATGCCAAAGCCTTTGACTGTGTGGATCACAATAAACTGTGGAAAATTCTGAAAGAGATAGGAATGCCAGACCACCTGACCTGCCTCTTGAGAAATCTGTATGCAGGTCAGGAAGCAACAGTTAGAACTGGACATGGAACAACAGACTAGTTCCAAATAGGAAAGGGAGTGCGTCAAGGTTGTATATTGTCACCCTGCTTATTTAACTTCTATGCAGAGTACATCATGAGAAACACTGGACTGGAAGAAACACAAGCTGGAATCAAGATTTCGGGGAGAAATATCAATAACCTCAGATATGCAGATGACACCACCCTTATGGCGGAAAGTGAAGAGGAACTAAATAACTTCTTGATGAAAATGAGAGAGAAGAGTATAAAAGTTGGCTTAAAGCTCAACATTCAGAAAGCTAAGATCATGGTATCCAGTCCCATCACTTCATGGGGAATAGATGCGGAAACAGTGGAAACAGTGGCTGACTTTATTTTGGGGGGCTCTAAAATCACTGCAGATGGTGATTGCAGCCATGAAATTAAAAGATGCGTACTCCTTGGAGAAGGCAATGGCAATCCACTCCAGTACTCTTGCCTGGAAAGTCCTGTGGACAGGGGAGCCTGGTGAGCTGCCATCTGTGGGGTTGTGCAGAGTCAGACACGACTGAAGCTTAGTAAAGCAATAGCAACTACTCCTTGGAAGGAAAGTTATGACCAACCTAGATAGCATATTGAAAAGAAGAGACATTACTTTGGCAACAAAGGTCTGTTTCGTCAAGGCTATGATTTTTCCAGTAGTCATGTACGGATGTGAAAATTGGACTATAAAGAAAGCTGAGTGCCATAGAATTGATGCTTTTGAATTGTGGTGTTGGAGAGGACTCTTGAGAGTTCCTTGGACTGCAAGGAGATCCATCCCTCCATCCTAAAGGAGATCAGTCCTGAGTGTCCACTGGAAGTACTGATGTTGCAGCTGAAACTCCAATTCTTTGGCCACCTGATGTGAAGAGCTGACTCACTGGAAAAGACCCTGATGCTGGGAAAGATTGGGGGCAGGAGGAGAAGGGAACGACTGAGGATGAGATAGTTGGATGACATCACCGACTCAATCGACATGAGTTTGAGTAAATTCCAGGAGTTGGTGATGGACAGGGAGGCCTGGCATGCTGTGGTCCATGGGGTCGCAAGAGTGACAAGACTAAGTGAGTGAATTGAATTGAAGTAATTAAAATAATTACTATTCCATTTATTAAAGTTGGATCATCCAGGGCATGAATCTCAAAGATACAAACTATTTTCTTTCAAACCAATACATTTGCATTTCTTTGAAATATTTCACAATTTTAACTTTTATCTGGGTTCAATTTACCTTTCCATCTATTAATATTTTTTTCTCTAATGAAGCATTTAAATAAATTGATTTTTGTATTGTATATAGGACAAATCTCGTCTGTATGCTATAGACCCCATGGTTTAGGAAAATCATTTGGGGTGAGGGGGCACAGAGCCCCTCACGTCCTAAATGGGGCAACTCCGAGGCCGCCATTTGTGTAGACAATCCGAAAGGCAGTGATCCTTGGGGCTGGGCACAGTGTCTGCCCTGTGGCTGGGATGTAGGGCCTGGGGAAAGACATTTTCTGAAAGATACTCTCACTGAATCAGCTGGTTATTAAATTAAATTACTTTTAACTGTTTAGCTTTTCCAAAATCTTTAGAGGAAACTCTGGTTCCAAGGGAGGTTCAGAGGTCTTTTGGGACCCAATTTCTGTAATCCAAAAAGTTTGAGAAGCTCTGGGATAATCAGGTTTTTCCTACGATTTTTAAAAGTGCTCATTTGCACTGTGAGTCTGTGAATAGGGCCTAGGAGAGGCGTAACTTCTCAAGCTTGTCCCACCAGGGATATGGGAGGGCTTCCCTGGTGGCTCAGAGGTTAAAGTGCCTCCCACCAATGCGGGAGACCCGGGTTCGATCCCTCGGGTGGAAAGATCCCCCGGAGAAGGAAATGGTAACCCACTCCAGTGTTCTTGCCTGGAAAAATCCCATGGACTGAGAATCCTGGTAGGCTACGGTCCATGGGGTCGCAAAGAGTCAGACATGACTGAGCAACTTCACTTTTGGCGTGGAAACAAGTGCAAGGCAGCCAAGCTCCACAAGCTACAGAGTGGAAAATGGGCACTGGGCTGCTTTTTTTGTTTCTTTATTGTTTTTGTTTGGTCACACCACGGGACATTTGGGGTCTTAGTTCCCCAACCAGGGATGGAGCCCACTCTCCTTGCACTGAAAGGCAGAGTCTTAACCGCTGGGCTGCCAGGGAGGTCCTGGCGTTGGGCTGTTATATTCTCAAACCCTTCAAGTCCTGCTTTCCTTAATAATTCTGTGGTGTACTGTAATGGTAGGTTCAGCTGCATCTATTTAAAGGATAATAATAAATGCTTAATAAATGATACACCTGCGGGCTGTTACTCAAACTTGCTGCTAAGTCACTTCAGTCATGTCCGACTATGCGATCCCATAGACTGCAGCCCACCAGGCTCCCCTGTCCCCGAGATTCTCCAGGCAAGAACACTGGAGTGGGGTGCCATTTCCTTCTCCAGTGCATGAAAGTGAAAAGTGAGAGGGAAGTTGCTCAGTCATGTCTGACTCTTAGTGACCCCATGGACTGCAGCCCACCAGGCTCTTCAGTCCATGGGATTTTCCAGGCAAGAATCCTGGGCTGGGGTGCCATTGTCTTCTCCAAACTTGAGCTCTACATTAAGAGATGGATGCATGTAAGTCCCCATGTGAGTTGTGAATTGTAAGTAGTTTGGGTTTGCGTAGCACTTTTGTTGGTAGTCCTCAGATCCGAGAACTTTCCTCTTCTTCCCCTTCCGCCCTGTGGCTAGGGGACAGTGAGCATCCTCACTTGTTCTGAAAACTACAGGGCTGGAAGGTGACTGAGCAGTCAGGGGCTTCAGTTCTCAGGATCTGAACGGACAGAGAGGTTCCAGGGGCTGGTCGTCTGTTACACAGCCGGCCTGAGTCGAAAGGCTGTGGTTGTCCCTGAAGAATCCCAGGTCTCGGGTAACCTGAGTGGTTGCGACTTAATTCTTTGTTTCTCATCACATCCTACCTTTTTTTTTTTCTGAGAGGCTTAGAATTTTGCTCTGTGTACTCCATACATCTTTCAGTTCTCAAATTCCATGATTTGCTTGTGTAAAGAAATAATTATTTTACGATTGCATAATTTCATGATTTTTATACACTCTAGCTTCCTGGTTAGTAAGGATAAGACTGTTTATCACTGGAAAGGCCACATGTATTTAATAGTTTTCTGAACTGTTGGCCTTTGACACAGTGAAATGAAACCCGTTTTTTTTTTGGGAATTACACACCAAACTATTATATAAATGAAGTGTTAGAAATCGATTCAAATGTTAAATACAAAGGACATCCTTGGCTCATTAAGTAAAAATATCTCATTTAATGAGCAGGAAAGCACTGGAGCACACTGAACCCTGACACAAAGCAAATTATTTAAGTGATAAATTATATTTTATGGGGAGTGTAAAAGTTAATAATACTCAGGGGCATGGTCATAAATGCAGAGGTGTAACCAACTTCATCCACTGCTTTACTTACAAACATGCCATATGTACTTAGTTACTTGAGATGATCATAAAAGGGCAGAATAGAAACCACACACGGATTCAGTGGCCTTAATATGGTTATTTCCCAGAGCATCCTGTGTGTAATATTAAGAGTTCCTCTCTCATTCGCTCTCGCTCTCCTTTTCCTTCTTCTGTTGTTGGGAATATTCTGTTAACTCGATTTTTGTTTTCACTTTTGGTCAAGAATTTGACCTTGTGGCAGCTGAGCTGCAGCCTGCTTCTTATCTCGCGGCAGCCCTCATAAGGCCAGCCACGCATCCATCCTCTCTGGTGGCCCACGGGTGACCTCAGCCTCTGAGAGGGCCAGCCTGCCGTGGGAAGAGAAGGGTGGCTGAGCTCTTGTGCTGGCTGCAGCCCAGCTCTTCTCTAAGCAAGCGCTTCCCACGAGTGCTGGAGGGACAGATGAGCAATGCGCTCTGCAACCGCCATCCACACCTCACTAAGGCACTTGGCGATCTGCTGAGGACAGTGGTCCCCACACAACAGGGGAGCCGGAGGGCTGGACTTATCCTCTGGGTTGTTAGGGTGCAGACTGAGGGAGAAGGAAAGGGAAGGGCCTGCTTTCAGTCTCTTTCAGTTAAAATGATTTAGTTTTTCCGTCTGCTGTGACTCTGCTTTTTAAAATTTTTTTAAAAATGTAGACCATTTTTGAGTCTTTATTGGACTTGTTCAGTTCAGTTCAGTCACTTAGTCGTGTCCGACTCTTTGCGACCCCATGAATCACAGCACGCCAGGCCTCCCTGTCCATCACCATCTCCCAGAGTTCACTCAGACGTTCATCGAGTCTGTGATGCCATCCAGCCATCTCATCCGCTGTCATCCCCTTCTCCTCCTGTCCCCAATCCTTCCCAGCATCAGAGTCTTGTCCAATGAGTCAACACTTCGCATGAGGTGGCCAAAGTATTGGAGTTTCAGCTTTAGCATCATTCCTTCCAAAGAAATCCCAGGGGTGATCTCCTTCAGAATGGACTGGTTGGATCTCCTTGCAGTCCAAGGGACTCTCAGAGTCTTCTCCAACACCACAGTTCAAAAGCATCAATTCTTCGGTGCTCAGCCTTCTTCACAGTCCAGCTCTCACATCCATACATGACCACAGGAAAAACCATAGCCTTGACTAGACGGACCTTAGTCGGGAAAGTAATGTCTCTGCTTTTGAATATACTATCTAGGTTGGTCATAACTTTTCTTCCAAGGAGTAAGCGTTTTTAATTTCATGGCTGCAGTCACCGTCTGCAGTGACTTTGGAGCCCCCAAAATTAAAGTCTGACACTGTTTCCACTGTTTCTCCATCTATTTCCCATGAAGTGATGGGACCAGATTCCATGATCTTGTTTTTCTGAATGTTGAGCTTTAAGCCAACTTTTTCGCTTTCCTCTTTCACTTTCATCAAGAGGCTTTTTAGTTCCTCTTCTCTTCACTTTCAGCCATAAGGGTGGTGTCATCTGCATATCTGAGGTTATTGAGATTTCTCCCGGCAATCTTGATTCCAGCTTGTGTTTCTTCCAGTCCAGCATTTCTCATGATATACTCTGCATAGAAGTTAAATAAGCAGGGTGACAATATACAGCCTTGACATACTCCTTTTCTATTTGGAACCAATCTGTTGTTCCATGTCCAGTTCTAACTGTTGCTTCTGACCTGCATACAGATTTCTTAAGAGACAGGTCAGGTGGTCTGGTATTCCCATCTCTTTCAGAATTTTCCACAGTTTATTGTGATCACTTGTTACCTTGAGACAATACTGCTTCAGTTTTATGTTTTGTATTTTTGTCTGCAAGGCATGTGGGACCTTACGTCTCCGACCAGCAGTCAAGCCTGCACCCCCTGCACTGGAAGCATAGCGTCTTAACCGCGGGACAGCAGGGAGCTCGCTGTGACCCTGCCTAGAAATGAAATTTCTTCCTATTTTTTTTTTTTGCTGGACCCCTGCTTGGTTTTAGATTATGAGCAAATTCTAATGCCTTGTCGTTTTGTCTCTGTTGATGTATTGATAGATTCTAGATGAAAGTGTACCTTGTGGACGGTACATGAATGATATTTTCCCTCGACATGGAAAGTCATGTAGCTTTAGAATCTCTATTGAAAACTGGCTTTAGTCTGTGGCCCCACTTTGAGGCTGAGGGGCTGGAGAGAGTCCCCGCGTGCTGAGGCACAGCTGCCTCGCACTGGTAGTGCGCTTGCACGCTCCCACCCTCCGTGTGTGTTTCCTCTCCCCGCTTGTCCTCCCCCTTGACCACTGGGTAAGCTTTACCCGACGCTTCAGACCCAGCTTCAGAGTGGATTCTTCTGCCCACTGCCCTCTCTCTCTTTAGACTGAGTAAATTACTCTGTTACTTAATATTCATAATACTTACAAGCTTCCACCTGACGTTGGACTTTACTCGTATTTCCCACCACACTGCAAGATTTACGAGGGTGGAAACCCTTGGTCACCACTGCCTATCTAACACCTAGACAGATGGTGGCCCGTCACGGAGCAAGGGTGGTGGAAGGAGGGAAGGAAGGAAGGAAGCTTCCTTATCGCTGACGGCAGCCTTGTGCAAAGTTGCTCCCTTAAAAATGAGACCCTGCTTCCCCTGGACGGATGGCCATGATACCACTTCAGTTTACAAAAAAAAAAAAGAACCAGATACTGTCCCCACTTTCATGGAACTTCTGCTTCTTTGAGAGGATAAACAACAACCCCCCAAAAGTTCGAATATATCATCCCAGAGAAAGTAATTAAATGCCTGTGGTGCAGCAGGAAGAGGGTTTGGAATGCCAGTGAGGGTGAAGAGCGTGAGGATAAACGGGGCGGCCAGGGAGGACCTCCCTGAGAGGGAGGCCCCAGAGCAGGGCCCCAAGGAGAGGAGGACGGGCCGGCTGGGCGGGGGTGCGGCCAGGGGGTGTCTGGGGCAGTGCGGCCAGCAGAGGGGGCAGCAGGTGCCGAGTTCTGAGGGCCGTCCCCCTGGGTGTTCGAAGAACAGAAAGGAGGTCAGTGGGGCTGGAGTGGTGTGTATGCCACGCCTCTCTTTTAGCGGGAGCAGAGCTGGTTTACAGCAGGGCCGCTGCCAGGGCTGGTTACAGCGGGGCGGTCGGGCACGCCTCTGTGTGCACCTATGTGGCAGTGCCCCAGGGAGCTCAAACGGCGAAGAAACTGCCTGCAATCCAGCAGACCCGGGTTCCATCTCTGGGTGGGGAGACCCCTGGAGAAGGAAATGGCACCCCGCTCCAGTACTCTGGCCTGGAGAACCCCATGGTCAGAGAAGCCTGGCGGGCCACAGTTCATGGGGTCGCAAAGAGTCGGACACGACTGAGTGACTAACACACACACACAGACGTAAATGACACCCCACTCCAGCATTCTTGCCCGGGAAATCCCGTGGACAGAGAAGCCTGGCTGGCTACAGTCCATGAGGTCCCACGAGAGTCAGACACGACTTGGTGACTAAGAAACAACAGTTCTGTTTTTAGATTCCTTTCCCTTAAAGTATTACAAAACATTGGCTAGAGCGCCCTGTGCTGTCCGGAAGCTCCTCACTGATGATCTGCTTTGTGGACACTAGTGAGCATCTGTTAGTCCCAGA
Source organism: Madoqua kirkii (assembly GCA_006408675.1). Taxonomy (NCBI): domain Eukaryota; kingdom Metazoa; phylum Chordata; class Mammalia; order Artiodactyla; family Bovidae; genus Madoqua; species Madoqua kirkii. Next base: position 31,877 of record SJYC01093811.1, on the reverse strand, counting down.
CTCCTGGTTTATCCCGCTTCCCCTGCCCCTTTGAGGACCAGCAGTCTGCTTTCTGTGTCTGTGCGTCTGTTTTGCAGATGGGTGCATTCGTGTCATTCTTTAGGCTGCACGTGTAAGAGACACCGTATGGCGCTTGCCTTTCTCTTCTGGCTCTCCACTCAGCATGATGGCCTCTAGGTCCATCCTTTTGTTGCGAACGGCGCTGTTTCATCCCTTTTTATGGCCGAGCAGCATTCCATTGCATATATGTGGTGTATCTTCTCTATCCATTCATCTGCTGATGGGCATTTAGGTAGCTTTTGTGTCTTGGCTATCGTGAACAGAGCTGCTGTGAACGCCAGTGGGCATGCACCTTTTGAATTAGAGAGTCTCATATTTGTCCATGGCTGTATCCCCAAGTCTGTGACAGTGGCTGGTATATCCTAATGCTCAGTGGTGTACTGAAAGGGTGAGTGGAGGGAGAAAATAGGAAAACTGTAGAAAGTGTAGCACGGGGCACAGGAGGGCACGCACATGCTGCCTCAGGAGTGATGCTGTTAAATACTGACTCCTAGCGTGTTTAGACATGTTTTCTACTTGAAACAATGTAGCATATAGGATTTTTGAGAAAAGTATAATTCTACCTTTTTAGCCAGTTACTACAATGTAGGCAATTCTGAGGAATTTAACCTTTTACATTATCGTGTTCCCTTGTCTGGATATACCACATGGCATACTACCGATCTCCCATTGGCTAGGGCTTAGGTGACCTTTAATTCTGGATATTTTCAAGGACACTGTGATAAGTATTGCTGTGCACAAACCTTCATCTGTTCTTTGCAGTTTTTAAAACACAGAAGTAGGGTGACTGCGTTTGAGTGAATGATGCCGTTTGCCAGATTCTATATTTTCCCCCAAAGACACTGTATCCAGTCACCCTCCTAACCATGCTAGACAGCAGTGTTCATTTCACCTCATCTTCATCATCAATGAGTATTTTCAAGTAAAACTGATTTGCTACTTTGGCGGGGAAAGCAGGTAGTTACCTTGTTTTAATTTGCCCTTTTCTTTCCGGGTACCTGAGGAGAAGCCGATCACTGCCTGTCTGAGCTGCGAGAAGAGGACTGTGCAGGAGGCAGGCGAGTCTGGGGGGAGGGTCCTCTGCCCTGGCGCCCCCTCGCTAGCGCCCGCCTCTGGTCTCTGGCAGCAGTGCGTGGCAGCCCCTGCGGGTCCAGCGGAGTGGACGCTCTTGCTGAGTCTTTTCTGTCTCTGCCCCATTGTGCTGCTCTCTCTCGTTTCCCGGGGGAGATCACCGCATGGTGAATCATTGGCAAAGGGGGTGCATCCCCGGCTCCACGCCTGGGGAGTCTGCCCAAGATGCCATCTTATGAGGACGCCTTTGGTAGGGTTAGAACCTCGGCAGGGAGTGTGAGTCGTGAATCCTAAAGCGAGGAAGCCGAACCTATTTGCCAGATTCTATATTTTCCCCCAAAGACACTGTATCCAGTCACCCTCCTAACCATGGTAGACAGCAGTGTTCATTCCACCTCATCTTCATCATCAATGAGTATTTTCAAATAAAACTGATTTGCTACTTTGGCAGGGAAAGCAGGTAGTTACCTTGTTTTAATTTGCCTTTCTTTCTTTCCGGGTACCTGAGGAGAAGCCGATCACTGCCTGTCTGAGCTGCGAGAGGAGGACTGTGCAGGAGGCAGGCGAGCCTGGGGGGAGGGTCCTCTGCCCTGGCGTCCCCTCGCTAGCGCCCGCCTCTGGTCTCTGGCAGCGGTGCGTGGCAGCCCCTGCGGGTCCAGCGGAGCGGACGCTCTTGCTGAGTCTTCTCTGTCTCTGCCCCACTGTGCTGCTCTCTCTCGTTTCCCGGGGGAGATCACCGCATGGTGAATCATTGGCAAAGGCGGTGCATCCCCGGCTCCGCGCCTGGGGAGTCTGCCCGAGATGCCATCTTATGAGGACGCGTTTGGTAGGGTTAGAACCTCAGCAGGGAGTGTGAGTCGTGAATCCTAAAGCGAGGAAGCCGAACCTTCTTACTCTCTGTCAGCGTCACAGCGCGGATCTCATCCGCTCATGGTATGTGTCGTTCGTGTGCTTGTAAACTGTGACTGGCTTTTTGCCAGTAGATCGGACGTGTGGAGAGTACAGCGACTTTGTCTTCTGTTCTCTGATGCAGAGTCCGCACCTAGCAGAGCGGACCTCCCAGCACAGAATATATTAAATAAAGAAATGAGTGAGTGGAGAGCATACCGCTGGGCAGATGGGGTAACACAAGCTTATGTATTTTTGGTTTAATATGTTCAAAGTGATTTCTTAAATTTAAAGGAAATTAAAACCGAGAAGAAAAGGCTTCGTCTTCACCTTTTCCAGCTCTTCCATTCCTTCCTGTGGATCCCGGGCTCCACCTGTGTTGTCTTCTTTCTACCCGAAGAGCTTCCTCTAACGTTTCTTACAGGGCGTGTCTGTTGAAAGCAAATTCCTCAGCTTTTGCTTATCTGAAGCCATGATTTAGTCTTCATTTTTTTATGACATGTTTATTGTTTAACAAAAATTCTTACATAGAGCATGTTTCCATTTTTGCTATTAAACTTACGAACATGCAAAACAAGATTTTACATAAAAATGTAACTGTCGTTATCTTCAGATGATGGGATGATAACTGATAATTTTTAACTTCCTTTTGCTCATTTACTTTTTTTCATTCTGTCATACTCTTTTTATTGTGATAAAATATATATAACATAATATTTACCACGTTAGCTATTTGTAAGTACAATTCAGTGGGGTTTAAATGTAGTCACATTAAATACACAGTCATGTGTAAGTTGCTACTATCTGTAATCAAACCATTTTCATCATCCCCGACAGAAACTCTGTCCACCAAACAATGACCTCCCGTCTTCTCCTTCTCCTAGCCCCTGGTAACACTGGTTCTTCTTAGAAATGTTTACTCAAGTTTTTGGTCTGTTTTTAAATTTGATTGCACTGTATTTTGTTGTTGAATTTTAGGCTTTCTTTATATACTAATATTGATCTCTTATCAGGTGTATGATTTATAAATATCTTCTCCTGTTTAGTAGGGTTTCTTTTCCCCTTCAGTAGGTTGTCTTGATGTTATCTGTTGATACATGAAAGGCTTTCGCTTTTCGGAGGTTCAGTTTCTCTCTTTCACCTTTCACCTTTCGTTGCTTGTGCTTTTGGTGTCATGTTCATGAAATCATTTCCAAACTGAGCAAAGTTTTTGGCCTGTTTTTAAATTTGATTGCACTGTATTTTGTTGTTGAATTTTAGGCTTTATTTATATACTAATATTGATCTCTTATCAGGTATATGATTTATAAATATCTTCTCCTGTTTAGTAGGGTTTCTTTTCCCCTTCAGTAGGTTGTCTTGATGTTATCTGTTGATACATGAAAGGCTTTAGCTTTTCGGAGGTTCAGTTTCTCTCTTTCACCTTTCACCTTTCGTTGCTTGTGCTTTTGGTGTCATGTTCATGAAATCATTTCCAAACTGAGCGTCATAAACGTTTTCCTATGCCCTTTATTTTTGAAGAGTATTATTTTCTAGATATCAAATATTAGGTTAACTTTTAAAAAATTCAGTGCTTTAAATATTTTATTTCATTGCCCTCTATCTTGCATTATTTCTGATAAGAAAATAAGATTATCTTTGTTCTGTTGTATATAATGTCTTTTTTTTTTCCTGTCTCTACTTTGAAGATATTCTCCAGTTAATAAAGAACTAGATAACCTAGGTAGTCACTAGTTTTCAGCAAATTTATTGTGTCATGACTTGGTGTGTTTTCCTTTTTATTTGCTATGCTTGGGGTTCTTTGAAATTCTTGGGTTTATGGATCTACAGTGTTAATCAAATTCAAAAAATAATTGTGCCACACATCAAATATTTTTTTCTCTTCCTCCTCCTTCCTCTGTAACTCCAATTACGTATTTGTTAGACCACTTAATGTTATTCCACAAGTTACTGAAACTTCCTTAAGTTTTTTGTTTTCTAGTCTTTTTTTCTTTCTGTGCTTCAGTTTGGATAGAATCTACTGCTATTTCTTCAAATTAACTAAGCTTTTGTTCTGAAATATCCAATTTGCTATTTGGTTTAGTTAGTGAAGCTTCCAAAAAGGTAGTTTTCACCATTTAAAAATCCATTTGATTTTCTCTTATATCTTCCATTTATTTCTTCATTATGTTTATATTTCCTTTTAAATCTTTAAGAATAATTATAAAAGCTTGTTTAATGTCTTATCTGCGGAGTCCGTCATCTCTGTCATCTTAAGTTCTCTTTTAATTGATTGGCTCTCCACCTGGGTATGGATCCCATTTCCCTGCATTGTTGCCTTTATAATAATTTCTTATTGAGTTCAGGATTATAAATGTTAGTTTATTGATTATTTGATTTTGTGTCTTTCCCTGAAGAATGTTGAATTTTGTCCTGGCAAAGTTGTTGTAGTTTACATTGATTTTTTTGCTCTCCTGTTTTCTGCCCCTCAGGCTCCACAAAGCCCACCTTCTCTGAAACCCCCTTTCTATCTCTTCTACTCGGCCACCACTATCGCCTGCTGAAGTTCCCCCTTCCTGCACTACAGCCTAAAAGGAACCTCTAGAGAGGCAGCTAAGACAGCTGCAGAGGTTGCCTTGCTTGCGTCTCTTCTCTCAGAGGCGCGTCCTGTGCTTTCCTTGTCTGACGGCTGGAAACAGTAGTCTCTTGCGCTTGGCCCGCTCTCCAGCTCTGCACAGTTGGTGGGGCGATTCCAGTTACTCCCTCATGGCTTCAGGCAGAAATGAGTTCTTCAGTTTGGAAAATACAAATTCTTTGAGAAGATCCTCAAACTACTATGGCTAATCTGCATGACTACAATACATTTTTGGTGTCTAAATAATTGTCTTTGTCTTGTTCATTTCCGTAGCTTTCATTTGTTCATTCATAGCTTTCTTGTTCGTTTCCATAGTGCACTTACTAGCCTCTTTCCATCAGCATTTGGGGGTCACACGCTCCTTCCAATTCCTTATCTTTCACCCTTTTTCTTGTTAGGTTTTCTGAGTTCTGTGTTGATCCTCATTTTGGCTACAGTGAAAGACTCCCTCTGTATTTGATCAGGATCTGAGTACTGTGAGATAAACCTTGAAATCTTAGTTATGAAAACTTCTTTGCTCCTGAAGTATCGTGCCTTTTAAAAACTCTACATATTTGTGAACCATTTCTGCACATTAGCTTTGAGTGCCCTTAAATTTCACCTTGTGGTATATTTTGTTCTTGGCCAGCTGCCTCTGAGGAAAGTCTTAGGTCTTGATTTTATCCATGATTGGAAAGCAGGAATCTCAGACTTTACTAACACATTATTTTCTTTGGAGATCTTTAAACTATTATGGAAAAAATAAGGGCCTGAAGCTGGATAAACATAAATTTAAATGATATGTACATCAAATAGCTGTGTGACTTTGAGAACATTTACTGCAAACATCAGTTTTCTTTTCTGCTAAAGGGGATTTATTTTACCCAATTGATAGAGTTTCTTGAATACATACTTGCTGCTACTGCTGCTGCTAAGTCGCTTCAGTCATGTCCGACTCTGTGTGACCCCAGAGACAGCAGCCCACCCAGCTCCCCTGGCCCTGGGATTCTCCAGGCAAGAACACTGGAGTGGGTTGCTATTTCCTTCTCCAGTGCATGAAAGTAAAAAGTGAAAGTGAAGTCGCTCAGTCGTGTCTGACTCCTAGTGATCCCATGGACTGCAGCCCACCAGGCTCCTCCACCCATGGGACCTTCCCGGCAAGAGTACTGGAGTGGGGTGCCATTGCCTTCTCCATCCAGTTGCCAACTCAGTGTTTAGTAAACGCGAATTCTCTTCTGCTCCCCTCAAAACTGTCACCCTGGTTATGCCAGGAGTCATACTGTCGTCCGCTTCATAGGCTGGGGTTCGCTTTATTGTTGGCCGTGTGGGTCTCTGTTGCTGCGTGGGCTTCTCTCCGGTTGTGGCCAGCGGAGGCTGCTCTCGCGTCGCCGTGCACGGGTTTCCCACTGCAGTGAGCTCTGCTGTGGAGCCTGGGCTCTAGAGCTCAAGGGCGCCAGTAGCTGAGATGCACGGCTCTCGGTGGCTGCGGCACGTGGTCAGTCGTCGTGGCTCTTGGGGTCTCGCGCTCAGGCTCAGTAGTGGTGGCGCTCAGGCTCAGTCGCTCTGCAGCGTCCAGTCTTCCTGGACCAGAGACTGAATCCTTGTCTCCTCAGCTACCAGGGAAGCCTGATAGGTATCTGAAGAGTGCATCCTCCTGGCCGCTTTGATCTTACACTGACTTTTATCTCTTGACAAGTTTTAAGTCATATTAATTTGACCCATGGAGTAATGGACATTCAAATTTTTAAGTAATATTTTTTATAGCGTTATCATTGTCTCTGCTGTGCACATGTCTGTCCTGCACTACTTTTCCCATCTAAATTGGTGTGTTTATTTATTTATGGCCCTGCTGCATGACTTGTGGGTTCTTAGTTCCCAACCAGGGATTAAACCTGGGGCCCTCAGCAGTGAAAGTGCCAAGTCCTAACAACTGGCTCTCCAGGGAATTCCTAAATAAGTCTTTTTAGATTAAATTATCATCACAGGAGAGAAATTTGGATATGTTAGAAAGCTCTACCCAAAATGGAGAGAATTTGTGATATGTTAGAAAGCTATATTAAGAAAATTTCACCTTAAAAAAAAAGTCCTGTCATTTTTTCCTTAAAAATCAATTATCAAAGAAAATAATTTCAATAACATATTTGAATGACATTGATTAATATTTTAAATCACATTCATATGTGTTATCTCATTTATGTCTATCATTAACCCCATAAAGCAAGTAGAATGGGTGTTATTTTTGCTTTATTAGATGCAACTGTTGTGACTTAAGAAATGCTCCGTGACTTGCCCTTGGTTACCAAGGAGTTGAACCAAGATAATTTTCCTAAAGGAAATCAGTCCTGAATATTCATTGGAAGGACTGATGCTGAAGCTGAAACGATAATACTTTGGCTACCTGATGGGAAGAACCGACGCACTTGAAAAGACTCTAATGCTGGGAAAGATTGAAGGCAGGAGGAGAAGGGGACGACAGAGGATGAGATGGCTGGATGGCATCACTGACTCAATGGACATGAGTTTGAGCAAGCCCCCGGAGTTGGTGATGGACAGGGGGGCCTGGCGTGCTGCAGTCCACAGGGTCGCAAAGAGTTGGATGTGACTGAGCAGCTGAACTAAACTGACTGAATTTTACTCCGTTGAAGTACACTTGACTTACCCTACATAGAAAATCCTAAAGGTGCTACATGAAAACTACTAGAGATCATCAATGGATCTGGTAAAGTTGTAGGATACAAGAGTAATATATAGAAACCTGTTGTATTTATATGCTCTAATGCTGAATATTCACTGGAAGGACTGATGCTGAAGCTGAAGCTCCCCATACATTGATCACCTGATGCGGAAAGCTGACTCATTGGGAAAGACCCTGATGCTGGGAAAGACTGAAGGCAGGAGGAGAGGACGACAGAGGATGAGATGGCTGGATGGCGTCACCGCCTCAGTCGCCACGAGTTTGAGCGCGCTCCGGGAGTTGGTGAAGGACAGGGCGGCCTGGCGTGCTGCAGTCGGACTCGCAAAGAGTCAGACTTGACTGAATGAATGAACAGTGACAACCGAACAACGGAAAGGGAAATTAGAGAAACAACTCCGTTTACCATCACGTCAGAAAGAGTGAAATACCGAGGAGCAAGCCTCCTAAGGAGGCAAAAGACCTGCACTCTGAAAGATACAAGACATCGATGAAGGAAATTACAGATGACACAGACAGATGGAGAGATACGCTATGTTCTCGGACTGGAAGAATCAATGTTATTAAATGACTATGATGCCCAGTTAGGATGCACCAGGCTGCCCTGGTGGCTCAGATGGTGGAGAGTCTGCCTGCAGTGCTGGAAACCTGGGTTTGATCCCCGGGTTGGGGAGATCCCCTGGAGGAGAGCATGGCAACCCACCCCAGTATTCTTGCCTGGAGAATCTCATGGACAGAGGAGCTTGGTGGGCTGTAGTCCATGGGGTCGCAGAGTCGGACATGACTGACGGACTAAGTACATTACTACCCAAGGCAATCTACAGATTCAGTGCAATCCCTATCAAATTACCAATGGCATTTATTCATAGAACTAGAATAAAAAAATATTGAAAAGTTTAGAGAACCCAAATAGCCATTGTCTGTTTTTCTCCAATATGCTAATTCTTTCAGTTAATGAAACCACTCAAGTTCTAAAATTAGAACAGGCTCTTTCAGCCCCTTCAGGTCATCATGACTTCAAGTCTGTGTGGCCTCAGCCTTATAATTTCTACACGTCAATAGGGTGAGCATTTCGATTTATGTCAGTTGTTTAAAATTAATGGTATACTCATATTTTATTTAATAAATATTAATGGTTGGCTTTGGCAGAGGGTGGGAGCTATTTTAGACCTTTACTGTAAAGAGGATCATTATCACATCCAAAATTTGATTTCTAGAGTGCTTATATATCAATATTTATTAGACGTGTGGGTGGATCTAATAATGCTTCCTAGCTCCCCTTCAGCTCCCTCTCCAGCTGTCGCTCAGCTGAGTGTGTTCCAGAGTGCACTTATTTTGTCCTTCAGCAAAGGCTTGCTCCATCGCTGAGATGTAAGTAGGTGGTGGAGGCTGTTTCCATCGGCACATGATACAATGGAAATCCTGAATCAATAACACTTTTTATTCCCACACATCTGACACATAACTGCCTTCTTCACATCAAGGTTTAATGTGTTGTAAATTAATTACCTGGAATGAACACAGGTCAATGGACCTTGGCACGACCAGGGTGTAATGGTAAAGTCTTCCATTTCCTCCTCTGCTTCTCGGCACCCTCACCCTGTCTTCTGTGCATGCCACTTGTGCCATCTTCTGCAATAAGCTCCCCTAGGAGTAGTTAATGCCCCTCTAGGGATTGATCGACAGAAAAAAAAAATTTGCTTTCCCATAAATTTGCTAGACTATTTTCTGCCTTTCAGGCAAAAGGCTGTTTTTATTTGTGATGACTAGAGTGGCACTTTAAAAAAACAAACATTTAATTGAAATTTGAAACTGCCCAAGTGAATATAACAGGTTTTCTCTTAATTCAGAGCGATATCTAAAAGATTTGTGCAAATACAGGTGGGTTTTATTATCTCCCACTTCCCATTGGCAATGAGGATAATTGTTTATTCCCCAGAATTCAGTTCAAGAAAAGAGAACTTTATCGGTGCCATCGTCTAAATGCATGTAAGATGGCAGCCTCATTTCAAATGACATGAAATCAGGTACGGGAAAGTAGATTTTCCATCAGAAGCAGGGCAATTAAAAAGCAGGAATTCACTAAGTTTTAAAAGACTCAATTTTCCATTTTCTTTAAAATAAGAATGAAAGAGGCAAACTCCATTATAGTTCCGAGAGTAGCTCTGCTATTAGTAGCTATAGAAACAAGGTAACCAGGTAGTGAATAAGACAGAGAGAGGGAGGGAGAACTAGGGTAGGAGAAAGAAGACTGCAGGTCTGCTGCGACGCTCACATCCTGACGCTGTGACTTAGGAACTAATGGGTTGAGAAGGCGATCGGCGCTTGTTTGTCGGTGTGAGCGGCTTGCTGGCCACGAGTGGTTTCTCTAGGCATAAATGCAGCAAAGCGAATACAGTCGTCTCCAGGGAAGAGGCAGCGAGGAACAGAGGGGTGCGTGTTGCCCAGGCCTGTCTGACTGCCTGGGGCCCCGTGGATGGTCACCTGCCAGGCTCCTCTGCCATGGGGTTCTCCAGGCAAGAACACTGGAGTGGGCTGCCATTTCCTTCTCCAGGGGATCTTCCCCACCCAGGGATTAAACTCATGTCCCCTTCACGGGCAGGCGGGTTCTTTTGCCACTGAGCCACCTGGGAGGCCAGAGGTCTGAAGACACAGCATCAAAGGCAGGAGGTGCACAGGGGTCGGTCTCACGGCGCTTTGCAGCAGCCCTTCCCTCCTGTCAGGTGAAGGAAGGAGAGCGCAGCCACACTGACTCACTTCCCTGGACAACGAGGCCAGCGCCGCTTGTCAGTCTGACCTCCTGCTTCCGCAGCAGGAAGTGCCAAAGGTGAGGGGCGGGCGGGATGTGGGAATCACCTGAGACAGAGCCCATCCTCCAAACCCCAACTTGCCACATGCCTGGCAGAAATACCTCTGATCTTGGCTTAGGTTCTGCTGGGATATATTCAGCCTAGACGTGACCCCCACATCTGTCCTGAGTCGTCAGGCTGGATGGCGTTGTCGCTTGATCTTCAGAAGCAGACACCCACCCCCAGGCTAGAGGTTCCTCGTGGGGCAGGCTTTGGAGTCAGCAGAGCTGCCTGGGGGCCTGCACAGGTGTTAAGCGTGGCCCGTGTGCTGCTCGCTCAGGAGGCAGGTGGCGACGGGCTGTTCGCTGGTCCGTCAGCCAGGTGACCCTAATAGCAAAGGGCCCATCTGCCAGTGCAGGAGATGCCAGAGGCCTGAGTTCACCCCCGGGCCGGGAAGATCCCCTGGAGGAGGGCATGCAGTCCACTCCAGTATTCTTGCCTGGATAATCCCATGGACGGGGGAGCCTGGGGCGCTGTACAGTCCATGGCATCTCAAAGGGTCAGATAGAAGTGAAGCAGCTTAGCAAGCAAGCAAGGCTTTTAAAAGGAGCCGGGCACTTGCAGTGTATCCTGGGCTACTTAGCAGAATAATAACAAGGAGGCCAGTGTGCGCCATAGCAATGAAGGTACAGAGGCAACAAGTAATTTCAGTTTTCCCAGCATGAAAATGACTAACTAAGAGGCAGAATCATATAAGACTGGCTAAAAGCAAGGCCGGCATTCCAGAGCCACATGGACCAAATCTTCACCCGTCTGTTTTTGTAAATAAAGCTTTATTGACACAAGCATGCCCATTTGTTTATGTATTGCCTGTGGCTACCTTCCCATTGCTGTGGAAGACTCAAACAGTCGTGAAACAAGATGTACATCCTTCAGTGTGGAAAATATATACTGTCGAGCCCTTTGTGAAAAAAGTTTGCCAACCTCTGGTTAAGGGTGTGGGCTTCTGACTCACAGTGTCTGGATTTGAACTCCAGCTTCAGCATTTACAGGCTGTGGTACCTAGAATAGGTATTAAAAGTGATATGTGAACAACAGTTTCACAGGCTGCGATGGAGCGGACAGGAGCGAATGTGTATTAGTCCAGAATCTGTCTGGCTGGGAGGAAGCAACACCACTGTGCTGTCCTCTCTTCTTAAACCTCCAAGAAGCGTCCAGCTCTCCACGAAAATCATTTTGCCTTCTTTTATGCATAAGTTGACTTTATTTCTCCAAGAATATTAAATATGTAGACATTGAAATTCTCATTTCTTTTTAAAAATGGAGTTAATTTACAATGTTGTATTAATTTCAAATGCACAGCAAAATGACTCAGTTTTGCATTACTGTGTATATACACCTGTTCTTTCTCAGGTCTTTTCGTTACACGTCATTACAGCGCGCTGAGCGTGGTTCCCTGTGCTCTGTGGGGCCTTTGTCATTCGCTTGCTTTGTGTATCGTGGGGTGTGTCTGCGCATCCCCACCTCCAGACTCCTCGTGTGTCTGGCCCACCCCCTGCCTTGACTATCCCCTTTGGTAACTCGTAAGTTTGTTTTCCATGTCTGTGGAGACTCTCACTTCTTAAACAGGCACACTCATGCAGCCTACTCTTATTTGACAGAAGAGGTTATAAGGACATCGTCACTTATGGGATTTGCACTGACCATTTTAAGTTTTGAGCATTGTTTTGATTTGGACACCAACTCTGGTTCACAAAGAAATTCCATTGCTGTTCTTAAAATACCCCAGTCAGAGTGCCGGAAGCAGATCTAAATCACCGCACCTGGCAGAGGTCTGGGCGAGACAGAGAAGGGATGCAGGGGCTGATTCTGCTCGGAGTCAGCCCCCGCCGGCGGGAGACGAGAGTCGGCGTGAGGATGCTCACGGAGACGGGCTGAAGGATGCTCACGGAGATGGGCTGAAGGATGCTCACGGGAGACAGGCTGAAGGACGCTCACGGCGCCAGGCCAGGTGCGCTCGGAGGCTGGCCAGGCTGGGAAGCACGGTGCCCCTCCCTCTGCCTGCACCTCCCACAGGCCTTGGCTCTTCACAGGCTGAATGCTTCATGGCCCTGCTGGACTCCCTGCCTCCAAAGTGACTCATGTTCAAATGATCCTCCTGCCTTCACCTGACTAGTTCCCAAGGAAAATTCCTTTCAGTTTGAGACCCACCTATATCAAGCCAGCAACTCAGTTGATAGAAGAAACTTCTTCTCACGGAACATTTGTAATTTTTTATAGACTTTTAAAATTAATTAATTTTTCAATTGAAGGATAATTACAAATAGATGGAGAAACAGTAGAAACAGTGACAGACATTATTTTCGGGCTCCAAAATCACTGCAGATGGTGACTGCAGCCATGAAATTGAAAGGCGCTTGCTCCTTGGAAGAAAAGTTACGACCAACCTAGACAGCATATTAAAAAGCAGAGACACTACTTAGCCAACAAAGGTCTGTCTAGTCAAAGCTATGATTTTTCCAGTAGTCATGTGTGGATGTGAATGTTGGACTGTAAAGAAAGCTGAGCACCAAAGAATTGAGGCTTTTGAACTGTGGTGCTGGAGAAGATTCTTGAGATTCCCTTGGACTGCAAGGAGATCCAACCAGTCCCTCCTAAGGGAAATCAGGTCTGAATATTCATTGAAAGGACTATGCTGAAGCTGAAACTCCAATACTTTGGCCACCTGATGGGAAGAACTGACTCACTGAGAAAGGCCCTGATGCTGGGAAAGATTGAAGGCAGGAGGAGAAGGGGATGACAGAGGGTGAGATGGTTGGATAACATCACCGACTCAATGGACATGAATTTGAGTAAACTCTGGGAGTTGGTGATGGGCAGGGAGGCCTGGCGTGCTGCAGTCCATGGTGTCGCAAAGAGTCAGACATGACTGAGTGACTGAACTGAGCTGGATTTCTTTACAGGATTTTATTGTTTTCTGTCAAACGTCACCGTGAATCAGACATCTCCCTCCCAATCCCACCCCTCTAGGCTGATGCAGAGCCCTGTTTGAGTTTCCTGAGCCATACGGCAAGTTCTTGTCGGCTATCTAGTTTACATGTGGTACTGGAAGTTTCCATGTTACTCTCCGTGCATCTCACCCTCTGGAGCATAGCCACTAACACTGCTGTGATAGTTTCAGGTGGAAAGCAAAGGGACTCAACCGTACGTGGATCCCTTATCCATGGATCCCTTCTCCCCAAAGTCCCCTCCCATCCAGGCCACCACATGACACTGAGCAGAGTTCCCTGGGCTGGACAGTAGGACCTTGCTGGCTATCCATCTTAAATCAGCAGCATGTGCGTGTCCATCCCAGACTCCTTAGCTGCCCTCCCACCGCCCTGCCAGCCGTAAGTCTGCTCTCTACGTCTTTGAGTCTGTTTCTGTTCTGTAAATGGTTCATTTGTACCATTTCTTTTTAGAGTCTGCATATAAGGAGTGTCATACGATGTTTCCACTTCTGTCTGACTTACTTTGCTCAGTATGGCCATCTCTAGATCTATCCATGTCGCTGCAAATGGCATTATTTTATTCTTTTCTATGGCTGAGTAATGTGTCTTTGTATATATGTACCATACTATGAATATATGTGCTGCTGCTGCTGCTGCTGCTAAGTCACTTCAGTCGTGTCCGACTCTATGCTACCCCATAGACGGCAGCCCACCAGGCTCCGCCGTCCCTGGGGTTCTCCAGGCAAGAACACTGGAGTGGGTTGCCATTTCCTTCTCCAATGCATGAAAGTGAAAAGTGAAAATGAGGTCGCTCAGTTGTGTCCGACTCTTCTCGACCCCATGGACTGGAGCCTACCAGGCTCCTCCGTCCATGGGATTTTCCAGGCAAGAGTACTGGAGTGGGGTGCCATTGCCTTCTCCAGTGAGTATATGTACCACATCTTTATCCGTTCTTCTGTCAGATTTGTATTTTAAAAGGAGAACATTTATTGCAAATGAAATTTGAATTAGGGGGAGATTTCAGAGCAGAGGGCTTCCCTGGTAGCTCAGCTGGTAAAGAATCTGCCTGCAATGCAGGAGACCCCGGTGCAATTCCTGGGTTGGGAATATCCCCTGGAGAAGGGATAGGGTAACTACTCCAGTATTCCTAGGTTTCCCTGGTGGCTCAGATAGTAAAGAATCTGCCTGCAGTGCAGGAGACTTGAGTTCAGTCCCTGGGTTGGGAAGATCCTTTGGAGGAGGACATGGCTACCCACTCTAGTAATTTTGGGCTTCCCTGCTAGCTCAGCTGGTAAAGAACCTGGTTGTAATACAGAAGACCTGGGTTGATTCCTGCATCAGGAAGATCCCCTGGAGAAGGGTTAGGCTACCCACTCCAGTGTCTTGGGCTTCCTTGGTGGCTCAGACAGTAAAGAATTCACCTGCAGTGTGGGAGACCTGGGTTTGATCCCTGGGCTGGGGAGATCCCCTGGATAGGGAATGGGCTGCTTACTCCAGTATTCTGGCCTGGAGAATTCCATGGACAGAGGAGTCTGGCAGGCTACAGTCTTTGGGATCTCAAAGAGTTGGACATAACTGAGCGACTTTCACTTCACACTTCAGAGCAGAGGTGTTCTGCTCAAGCAGTTTCCCTGCCTGAAATCCATCCACCTCCCAATGCCTGTCATCAGCAGCCTTGTATCCCTCTCTGCTGGCAAACGGTGTGCTAGCCCAGGTTACACTGCACCGTCTCACTCACAGTACATCCTATAGCACCATTTGGAAGGCCAGTCCTCTCTGTGCCACTGTGGATCAAGTATGGGTGATGTAATAGCTTTAATGAGTGCCCCATCAACCCATCCAAAGCCCAGGTCTGTGCTCAGGTGTCTTAACTATGGCACACCAGAGCGCCAGCTTAGGAGCCTCACGTCAAGAGCTCCAGAGTCATCATTTACATTGAATTCCCTTTATGTCCCTTTCTTGGTTTGGAAGCTCCCTGTTTGATGGAGAATTTGGAGTATGGTTCCTAGCAGGCAGCTGGGATCTGTAATTCCCTCCTAAGCATTGCAATTTAACCGGCCCCTCTTTAAGTCTCTGTCGAGACACTTTTAGGTCATTTCAACTTGTCTGTCATTTGAGGAACCTGTAGACTCCTTTCCATGAAGTATCCTGTGTGCTAGGGACATGATGACCTAGCCCATGTCATGCAACCTCAGTGTACACTGGTTGACTGTGTTAGACCCTAGGGTTTACAGCCTCTTTCTTCCCTAGAGTCTACCCTATTGCCCCAAAGGTCATCGTGCTTGCTGAAAGCATCAATGTCCTCTAGAGGGCAGTTTCCATGGTTCCACCATTTGAGAGTCATAGAGGCTTGATCTCCAAGTGACTAAATTATCCAGGGTCAAATGCTTTTCAGATGCGGACGTGGGGTGATGACTCAGGCTCCTTCCCCTGCCGGATGGTTCCCATGGAGACCACATCACGTGCGCTGCTGCTGTGGCACTGCCCCGAGTGTGCCGCCGTGAGCTCACTGGTAAAGAATCTGTGTCGTTTGATAGCTCAGCCCTTGTACTGAATGCCTCCCCATCCTCACTCCCCAGCTCTGAGCAAGTTTTGGACAGACCTGCGTCTGTGTGGAAGGACTTCATTCTCCACCGATACAGAAGATGCAAACAGTAATAGCCTGACCAATGCCCACATTACGACTCTCTTCTTTCTAGGCCAGAGCTATCAGCTAGCTGTTTTTCAGCTCTTCAGATACCTATTTTTTATCGAAGTATAGTTGTTGTACAATGTTATATGTCACAGGCGTACAATACAATGATTAACAGTTTTTTAGAGTTTATACTCCATGTATAGTCATGGTAAAATGTTGGCAAGACCTTCCTTGGCATGTGAGTAGGCATATGTTATTTGGACAATAAAGAGTACACACCTGCTTATTTAGACTGGAGTGAAAAGTCAGTTTTCTCTGGAGCTGAAAAAGTGCCTCGGCAGGAGCCCCTGCAGGAGGGATGAGAACAGAGCAGCATTCTGGGATGGTGCCCAGCACCTACACCATCTCCCAAGAACCCCTCCAAGATGCTCAGTCTGGCTTTGGGGGGAAGGTCGCAGTCCCTTTGACACAAATGCTTTGTCTCACACCCGGGTGAGTGTTGTCTTTAAGTGATGCTGGTGAGCAAGGCCCTGGGTTAGGTCACTGGGTGGTGGCTCATTGGTTTATGTAGATCTGGCTTTTCCACCTGCAGGGAGAACAGAGCCCTCCAGTTCCAACCTGGGGAGCTCCTTGTGGGTGCACTCGGCAACTATATAAACACAAAGTGAAAAGAAAAATGTTTATACAGAAAGGAAGAGCCTTTATTGATGTTTCAAATCTATTGTTCTGGTATTTACCTCTTCATTACATGTTAATGTCATTCGCTCATTGGAGATGCTTACTTGATGATGACATGAGAACATGTTACTTATGATAACATGTTATTATCACAGCACAATGTCTCAAACAAGAGATTTAGTAAAAGACGAATCCACTTTGAGACAGAACGAATGGGCAGATTTTTGTGTGGTGTGGCTGCTGTATGTAAAAGGAGGAGATGGTGAAGAAGGAAAGTGTTGACGTTTATAAAGGATAGCAGTTGGTTCTAGGGAGGATGGCAGTCATGAAATTAAGACAGCTGCTCCTTATAAGAAAGGCTATGACAAACCTAGACAGCGTATTAAAAGCAGAGACATCACTTTGCTGACAAAGGTACATCTAGTCAGAGCTGTGATTTTCCCTGTAGTCAGGTAGGAATGTGAGAGTTGGACCATAAAGAAGGCCGAGCACTGAAGAACTGATGCTTTCAAACTAGTGTTTGAACCTGCACCTAACACAGCACAGGATACAGGGTGAGATGAGGCAGGAGCAAGGGCAATCCTGGAGCCCCCAAGGAAGTGGGCCACCCCAGGGCAGGTGCTTCAGGCCTCTCGAAACTTCTGCAACTTCCCACCCTCCCAGCCCCCAGGGAAACTGCAGGTTACTTAGAGTTGTAGCAGAAATACTCTAACTGTTTAAGGAGCAAACTTTTAGTTTTAATTTTAAGATGCCTATTACAGTAACACAAGAGCACTACTTCCCGTTTCTCACGATGACTCAGATGGAACCAGAATTTTCTGTGGGTTTTCACGCTTCCTTTTCTTCTCTTTTTCTCTCCTTTAACCACTCTGCCTCCCAAGATGCAGTGTTTTTAAAACATCAGCACAGCTCCTCCTCATACTGCTCATGCTTTGGCCACCTGACGCGAAGAACTGACTCACTGGAAAAGACCCTGATGCTGGGAGACACTGAGGGCAGGCGGAGAAGCGGCAGGCAGAGGGTGGGACGGCTGGATGGCATCACCGACTCAGTGGACGTGGATTTGAGTAACTCAGGAGTTGGTGATGGACAGGGAAGCCTGGCGTGCTGCAGTCTACGGGGCTGCAAGGAAGTGGGCACGACTGAGCAACTGAATGGAACTGAACAACGCCTCTGAGTATTGTCCACAATTAATTTACACCGTAGAAAATATGGAGCATAGTATACTCACCCCTTCAAACAACTGGTCTACGTTTTATATTATACGAAGAGAAAAAAGTCAATAATTTCCTTTATTCATGCCTTCTCTGATGAAGGAAGTCTAGGAAAAATGTTTGTGTGAGCTGGAAAGTTCATTATCTGACCACAGATCTTCATTCAGTGATACATGTAACTATTAACATAAACTTTAAAAAATTTAATTTCATTTTAAGTTGGGGTAAGTGCTTTAAACTGTGCATTGGTTCTGCTGTACAGCGACGCGGGTCAGCTGCGTGTTCCCTCACACCCCCTCCCTCTCGGGTCTGCCTCCCACACACCGCCCCTCCCACCCCTTTATGTCATCGTGGAAAACTGAGCTGAGATCCCTGCACCTCACAGGAGCGCCCCAAACTCTGTGCTAATGCTAATAGCAAGCGATACAATCTTCATAGATGAGCCTCTGTATCTTCAGTTTCATGAGATGTCTAAATAAGTTGGCTTCACGGTTAAAAAGTTTAAATGGAATTTATTTTATTTTACAGTATTTCTTACATGAACCATTCAATATCCAAATCACTTCAGAAGAGAGCCAGTATAATATCCAGTGTGTGTGTGTGTGTGTGTGTATATAATATAATAATAATATCCAGTATCTTGGGCTTGTATTTGCTTATATATGGAGATGACTGAAAAACTGGTGGCGTGTGTCGCTGATGGCAGCTGTCTGCATCTATTGTATTCAGTACAGAAGAGACAGACTATCATTAACAGGCAGGGATAAAGAAGACGGGGTATATACATATAGGGGAATATTACTCAGCCACAAAAAGGAACTGAATTGGGTCATTGTAGAGACATGGATGGACCTAGAGACTGTCATACAGAGTGAAGTAAGTCAGAAAGAGAAAATCAAATATCATATATTAATGCATGTTTGTGGGATCTAGAAAAATGGTACAGTCGATCTTATTTGTGAAGCAGAAGCAGACAGATGTAGAGAACAAGTACGTGGATACCACGGGGGGAAGAGGGTGATGGGGGGAGCTGGTGGGCCGTTCCTGTCACATACGCGCCACTGATGCTGTGCGTAAAATAGAGAACAGGTGAGAACCTACTGTGAAGCTCAGGGAGCTCTGTTCAGCGCTCTGTGGTCACCTGAGTGGGAAGGAAGTCCAAAAAGGGGATGTATGCGTGTGCATAGCTGATTCAGTGTGTTGTGTAGCAGAAACTAACACGTTGTAAAGCCACTATATTCCAATGCTGCTGCTGCTAAGTCACTTAAGTCATGTCTGACTCTGTGCGACCCCATAGATGGCAGCCCACCAGGCTCCTCCGTCCCTGGGATTCTCCAGGCAAGAGCACTGGAGTGGGTTGCCATTTCCTTCTCCAATGCATGAAAGTGAAAAGTGAAAGGGAAGTTGCTCAGTCGTGTCCAACTCTCAGCGACCCCACAGACTTCAGCCTACCAGGCTCCTCCATCCATGGGATTTTCCAGGCAAGAGTACTGGAGTGGGGTTGCCACTACCTTCTCCAATAAAAGTAGTTAAAATATATACATTAATTTTTATAATATGTTAATTATATGTATGCATATGTGGCTTCCCATGTGGCACAGTGGTAAAGAATCCACCTGCTGATGCAGAAGTCGCAAGAGATGTAGGTTCAATCCCTGGGTCGGGAAGATCTCCTGGAGGAGGAAAAGGCAATCCACTCCAGTATTCTTGCTGGGATAATCCCATGGACAGAGGAGCCTGGAGGGCTACAGTCCATGATGTTGCAAAAAGTCAGACATGGCTGAGTGACTTAAATAGTAGTGACAACAGCATCTATATAAACGAAACAGAGGAAACAATGTATTCATGCTCCATCTGGAGGGGAAACTTAAAGAAGTACAGTCCTAGGGAAGAATCCAGTTCTGTGGGCTATAGTTCAAAACAGGGAAAATGCAAAACAGCCAAAATAGCAAGTTCACCCACGCCTGGTTATTCAGTGACTTCTGATTTAATTTCTTTTCTTTGGAGTAGGAGGGAAGATACTCATCTGCAGTAGAAACACTGGGAAGGCTCTGACGGGGGGTTGCTGGCTGACCTGTTATCCAGCCCTGGGCCTTCAGTGACTCCAATGAGGGATGCTAGAGCCTTCCCTGAGTGTTGAAGTCCTAGCCCCCGGGACCTCAGAACATGGCTGTAGCTGGAGACAGGGCAGTTAAGGTGGCAACTGAGGGAAAAGGCGGTCCTAGGGACGGGCCTATGGCAGTGTCATCGGAGTCCTTCTAAGAAGAGATTAGGGTGCAGACACACGCAGACGGAGGGGCCACCATATGGAGACGCAGCGAGGAGGCGGCTGCTAGAGGCCAAGGAGAGGGACCTGAGGAGCAGCCGAGGCTGCTGGCACCGCGGTCCTGGATGCCCAGCCTCCAGAAGCATGAGAAAGGAAGCGTCTGTTATCTAAGGCACCCAGTCTGGGCTCTTTGTCATCAGACTCGGTGGAGGAGCTGGGCTCCTAGGTTAGGGAGAGACGGCTCACTGAGAAAAGGGTCCGCTTTGGACCTTCTTGTTTCTGAAGGTGCCCATTGATTTTAGCATTTAATGTACTTCTGACAAAAAGGAAGTTAGACCTCGACTCCGCCCTGCTGCCCCGGGTCCTCTCCTTCCTTCTCTTGTCTGCCTTCCACATCTCGTCTTGCCCGCATCTATTCCCATGAGGGCACACACCTGCTGGCTATGATACAGTCACCAAAGCTGGTGTCGGTCCCAGTGTCGTGATGAATCAGTGAGGAATGATCCATTTTACAACACAGCTTGGAGGGAACCTTTGCTGATCTGTGAATTTGGACAAGTAGTTTTCATATCTCCCAGAGTCCATGCTCCCCACAAAGATCAGAATGAGAGCAGATACGGCCTGATCAAGGTGACCAGGGGAACACAGGGGGAGATGTTTGAGCCTGAGGGGATCCCCTGAGAAGCCAGAACTCCCTGATCCCTTGTTTGCAGGCTCGGGGTCCCAGGGAGCCTGTGGATGGCAGCAGCAGGCAATGGCGGCTCCCGTCTGTGGGAAGAATGGGTACCGAAGAGGCTTACTCCTCGGGGGTGTGGGGGCTTCCACGCTCCTCCTGCATAAAAATGTGAATGTGTAATGGTGGTTAAAAAGCATATAGCGTGAAATTTACCATCTGAACCAGTTCTAAGGACACGAGTGTGTGTGTGCGCTCAGTTGTGTCTGACTGTCTGTGACCCCATGGACTATAGCCTGCGAGGCTCCTCTGTCCACAGGATTTCCCAGGCAAGATACTGGAGTGGGTTGCCGTTTCCTCCTCCAGCGGAGCTTCCTGACCCAGGGATGGACCAGTCTCTCCTGTGTCTCCTGCATTGGTAGGCGGATTCTTTACCACTGAGCTACCTGGGAGGCTCCAAGGACACAAGGGTGTGAA
The DNA here is from genome assembly GCA_006408675.1 of Madoqua kirkii. NCBI lineage: Eukaryota > Metazoa > Chordata > Mammalia > Artiodactyla > Bovidae > Madoqua > Madoqua kirkii. The sequence continues at coordinate 10,851 of SJYC01093811.1, read as the reverse complement.
GTATATTTACACTGTGCTTAAGTTCTTAAATAATGAGTCATGTAGTAAGAATTTCATATGTTTACATAATTTTTGGTCTAATTGTTAGAAAGTGAATTTTAAAAGTAATTCAGAAAGTCAAAACTAGTCTAATGTCAAGTTGATTTGATTGTACAGAGTGTTGAAGCTGGTTTTAGAAAAGGCAGAGGAACCAGAGATCAAATTGCCAACATCCGCTGGATTATCGAAAAAGCAAGAGAGTTCCAGAAAAACATCTATTTCTGCTTTATTGACTATGCCAAAGGCTTTGACTGTGGGGATCACAATAAACTATGGAAAATTCTGAAAGAGATTGGGAATACCAGACCACCTGACCTGCCTCTTGAGAAATCTGGATGCAGGTCAGGAAGCAACAGTTAGAACTGGACATGGAACAACAGACTGGTTCCAAATAGGAAAAGGAGTACATCAAGGCTGTATATTGTCACCCTGCTTATTTAACTTCTATGCAGGGTACATCACGAGAAACGATGGGCTGGAGGAAGCACAAGCTGGAATCAAGATTGCCGGGAAAAATATCAGTAACCTCAGATATGCAGATGACACCACCCTTATGGCAGAAAGTGAAGAGGAACTGAAAAGCCTCTTGATGAAAGTAAAAGAGGAGGGTGAAAAGTTGGCTTAAAGCTCAACATTCAGAAAACAAAGATAATGGCATCAGGTCCCATCACTTCATGGGAAATAGATGGGGAAACAGGGGAAATAGTGTCAGACTTTATTTTTTGGGGCTCCAAAATCACTGCTGATGGTGACTGCAGCCCTGAAATTAAAAGACATTTACTCCTTGGAAAGAAAGTCATGACCAACCTAGATAGCATATTCAAAACCAGAGACATTACTTTGTCAGCAAAGGTCTGTCTAGTCAAGGCTATGGTTTTTTCAGTGGTCATGTATGGATGTGAGAGTTGGACTATAAAGAAAGTTGAGTGCTGAAGAATCAGTGCTTTTGAACTGTGGTGTTGGAGAAGACTCTTGAGAGTCCCTTGGACTGCAAGGAGATCCAACCAGTCCATCCTAAAGGAGATCCGTCCTGGGTGTTCATTGGAGGGACTGATGTTGAAGCTGAAACTCTAATACTTTGGTCACCTGATGGGAAGAATTGACTCTTTGGAAAAGACCTTGATTCTGGGAAAGACTGAAGGCAGGAGGAGAAGGGGACGAGAGAGGATGAGATGGTTGAATGGCATCACCTACTCGATGGACATGGGTTTGGGTGGACTCCGGGAATTGATGATGGACAGGGAGGCCTGGTGTGCTGCGGATCATGGGGTCGCAAAGAGTCAGACACGACTGAGCAGCTGTACTGAACTGAACTGCAGATCTAGAGCAATGGTTTATTTCTGATGAGTTTCATGTCATTGAGACCATTTCCTCTTTCTGCTCATGTGCCGAGCATCTGTGGAGCACACACTGTGGACACGCAGTGTTCAGACGCCGTGTCATGTGCTGGTCCCCGCTGAGCTCAGGGGCCGGGGTAGGGGAAGGATGAAGAAGGGAGCCACCAGCTGCGAGGGTTCCGAGGGGCAGCAATGTCGAGATGCCTGTTCAGAGGGAGGGCCAGGTTATAGCTCATCGCATGGCGGGCGCCGAGTAGGCCTTGATTCCCTGGTTCCCGGAGCCCCAGCTCCCCAGCCAGGGAACAGCTGCGGGCCTGGTGGCCTCTGCTCCAGGAGAGGAACCCTGGGTCTGGGGAGGCCCCATTTCTCCCAACCGGTGACCAGCCTGCCTGCCCACAGCTGCCCCAGGAGACACCGTGGTGCTTTCCTGTCTGTGAACAGACCCTCCTTTGCCCTGTAGGAAGATACTGTCTCTAATTTTGTTTAATTTTTTATTGAAGTCTCATCGATTGACAAGGCTGTGTTAGTTTCAGGGGTACAGCAAGGAGAATCAGCGCTACACACACATAGCGTTTTCCCTTTCCCTGAAGGGTTTATGTTATAGGATGGTGAAAGTAGATCCCCGTGCTGCAGGCCTCTAATTTCAACAGCAGCTCTCTCACTGAGGGCTCCTGAGAGACCATCCGAACAAAGGCAGAGATGCCTCTGTGGGCAGACCCGAGAGGGTGGTCTCCAGAGGCAAGTAGGGTGGAGGTATTCACAGTTCGGGGCTTCCCAGGGGCACTGATGGAAAGAAGCCGCCTGCCAGCACAGGAGACAGCGTAGGTGTGGGCTCCACCCCTGGGTCGGGGAGCTCCCCTGGAGCAGGCGGGCCGCGCGCTCCAGGGTCCTTGCCTGGAGCATCCCATGGACGGGCGCCTGCCGGGCCGCAAAGCGTGGGCACGACTGAGGGCTGGGCGCGTGCTCACATGCGCACTGGGGTCTGTTCAGATAGCTGAGTGTCAGCGCGAACCCCCGTTCTGGCTCACCATTTCCGGCAGCTGGGGTGGGGCCTGCAGTGTGCACGGGGTCCCAGGACTGATGTCAGCAGGGCCAGAGCCTGAGGCTCTGTTCCCCGGGGGCCCACTGTCCCTCGGGGACCCGAGTCCACGGCTCCACTGCCCCTCACTGCTGTGTGGCTCGGGCTGACTGCATCGCCGCTACATGCTCATTTCCTATAAAACATTTAGAAATAGTTAAAACAAACACCACAAAGCTACATTGTGAAGTTATTGGAAGATTAAGTGAATAATGTCTGTACTCAGCATAATGTCTAGATACCATAAGCATTTGATGAATGGTAGATATTTTTATTTACTGAGTATGTCCTAGGTGTCATAAACTTTGCTCACCTCCTTTAATTCCATCTTTGTACTGTCTCCATTATCCTTTGGGAAGCAGAGACGCAGAGGCTGACCTGATGTGGCAGCTCGTAAGTGGGGACACATGGTCCCCACACACACCAGCCACCGTCTCAGCCCCAGCGCCCGTGACCTCCTCCCCCAGGCTCCAGCCAGCCTCCCCAGCTCAGAGCCACCTCTGCTTGGGTGGTTTGGAACAAAATTCTTCATCTGGAAAATGGGAAAAATAAGAGGCCCTGCCAGTCAGGTGGTTATGAGGAGTCAATGAGATATTTCCTGCACAGCGCTTGGCAGACAGTAATAAAAGCTTCCAATTATCGATGTTATCAATATCAGTTTTTATGGATATTATCATGACAATAACACGGAGGGAACATTGCTTTTTCCAGATGACCAGTCACCCCCGTGGAGACCTGGACTTTTACGTTCAGCCTCTTTGACATAGTAATACATTTCTTGTAAGGTGTACATTAGGATAGATTTGGAAACAGTAAGTAACGCTCATTATAAAGTAGGGTAAATGTCTGATATGTACATAACCTCAGATCTGATTAGAGGAAAGAGGCAGACCTAGTGTCCTGTCATCATATGAAGGTGGACTTTCTTTTCTATTCTGTGTTCCGTTTCCCCCTAATTTTGGAAAATTACACAGAACTGCGTATTGATCCAAATGGATTAAATGTCACTTAATGGTGGCTCAGAGGTTAAAGCGTCTGCCTCCAATTCGGGAGACCAGGGTTTGATCCCTGGGTCGGGAAGATCCCCTGGAGAAGGAAATGGCAACCCACTCCAGTATTCTTGCCTGGAGAATCCCATGGATGGAGGAGCCTGGTAGGATACAGTCCACAGGGTCTCAAAGAGTTGGACACGACTGAGCGACTTCACAATCAGATGTCACCTAATTTACTTCAGCTCGCTATACGCATTTGTCGTGTGGATGCGCTCCCCATACACACATTTCACAGCACTGTGCTTTGCTTTTTACAGGGCCTCCCTCCTGCCCGTCTCCCTCTGCCTTTTTCCAGTTACTGTCTTTACGTTCGGCTCTGCTGGGTCTTCGTGGCTCCGGCTTTGCTCCAGCTGCAGGGAGCGGAGGCTGCCCTTCCTTTTGATACGGGGACTTCTCGGCGGTGGCGTCTCCTGTCGTGCGGCACAGGCTCTGGGCTCTCAGGCTTCAGGAGCTGTGGCTCGCGGGCTTAGCTGTCTTGTGGCATGCAGAATCTTCCTGGACCAGGGATCGAACCCCTGCCCCTCGGCACTGGCAGGCGGATCCTTAATCACTAGAGCACCAGGGGAGCCCCATTTCATAGAGTTTTTAACTTTTCTTGTAGAGAAAAAAAGTGTTAGTAATGTGGCTTCTCATCAATACACACTAACGACCATCTGGGCGTCTCTGCTGGCTCAGTGGGTGGTGAATATTTGCTGATGAAGTAAACCATGCAGCTATTAATTTCAGTGAGAATTAGCACGGAGGACAGGTCAACAGCACTAAGAAACATTATCCTTAATTCTTCAACTTCCAGAGATATACTGCTGTATAAAAAAAGTTACGACCGATTTCAAAAGCAACATAGTCTGGTGGCAATGACTACAGGCTCTGGAGCCCCCCGCCAGGCAGCTAATCCCAGGTCTGTTAGTGGCTGGCTGTTCAAGCATGGGGAAGCCGCCTGGGCTGTTCATCTCCTTACTGGAAAGATGGGGATAATAAAAGTGTACACCTCGTGGAGCTGTTCAGAGGGCTGGATGAGCTGGTGTGTACGAAGCGCTTTCAGCGCTCGCCGTGCACGGCGACAGCGTGTGTGGGCTGGCTGCGGCTGCTGCCGTCCTCTGAGCCTCCGCCACGCAGGTCCTCTCCTCCGCCAGGAGTCGGCCGGTGTTTCTGAGGCACGGCTGCAGGAGACCCTGGAATATGGTCTTCAATAGCACGACTGAAAAGGAGTAACTATTTAGAGTGAAATGTTTTGATTGGGTTTGTGAGAAGATCTACTATTACTGAATGCTTTGTGAAAATCTGCTAAAGAAATATCTTCAAAGTATACTTTCCAACTATTTTTGTCAACACGGGTATTTCTGACTTGCACAGCATTCACCTATTTACCTGTTAAGCTGTTCCTTCGCTCTGCTAGACTTGCTACTGTAGCTGAAATTGTAATTCATTTTAAAAGTAATTTACACTGTTAGAACTAGTGATGGTCATTTGCCTTTTTATTAGCTTTCTGAATTTTAAAGCATACACTTTAAATTCCAGGCCCAGAGAAATTTGAATGCTCTGTAAGCCCTATACTGGATCGTCAGTCTTGCATATTTATTTAATGATAAGGTCGACAAATAACAGATGCTGGTGAGGGTGTGGAGAAAGGGAACCCTCTTATACTATAGATGGGGATGTAAGTTGGTGCAACCATTCTGGAGCATGGTATGGAGGTTCCTTAAAAGTTAGAGCTACCATACCCAGAAATTCACACCTGGGCATATATCCAGACAAAACTATAATTTAAAAGATATTTGCACGCCGACATTCATAGCAGCTCTATTTGCAATAATCAAGACATGGGAGAAACCTAAATATCCATTGACAGATGGAAAATAAAGAAGATGTGGTGCATAGACGCCTTACGGAGAAAGGAGTGATGCCATCTGCAGCAGCATGGATGCGGCCGGAAGGTCTCATACGAAGCGAGGTGCGCTGGAAAGAGGAAGACCAGCACCACAGGACGTCACTTATCTGCGGAGCCTATACTAGGGCGCACAGGAACCTGTCTAGAAGCAGACTCTCAGGTAGAGGACAGAGCTGTGGGAGCCAAGGGGGCGTGGGGATGGGGAGGGCTGCAGTGGGGCTGGGGTCGGCGGAGGCAGACTCTGAGATAGAGAGTGGTAAACCACGCGGTCCTGCGCTGCAGCACAGGGCACAGCCCCAGTACCTGGGGGTAAAGCACAGTGGAAAAGAGGATGGGGACAGTATAGACAGACAGATAACTGAATCACTCTGCTGTGCAGAAGTTGTAAGTCAACTATCAATTCAGTTCAGTCGATCAGTCGTGTCCGACTCTTTGCGACCGCATGAATCGCAGCATGCCAGGCCTCCCTGTCTATCACCAACTCCCAGAGTTCACTCAGACTCACATCCATTGAGTCAGTGATGCCATCCAGCCATCTCATCCTCTGTCATCCCCTTCTCCTCCTGCCCCCAATCCCTCCCAGCACCAGAGTTTTTTCCAATGAGTCAACTCTTCACATGAGGTGGCCAAAGTACTGGAGTTTCAGCTTCAGCATCATTCCTTCCAAAGAACACCCAGGGGTGATCTCCTTCAGAATGGACTGGTTGGATCTCTTTGTAGTCCAAGGGACTCTCAAGAGTCTTCTCCAACACCATAGTTCAAAAGCATCAATTCTCTGGTGCTCATCTTTCTTTATAGGCCAACTCTCATATCCGTACATGACCACAGGAAAAACCATAGCCTTGACTAGACAGACCTTTGTGGGCAAAGTAGCATCTCTGATTTTGAATATACTATCTAGGTTGGTCATGGCTTTCCTTCCAAGGAGTAAGCATCTTAATTTCATGGTTGCAATCACCATCTCCAGTGATTTTGGAGCCCAAAAAGATAAAGTCTGACGCTGTTTCCCCATCTATTTCCCATGAAGTGATGGGACCAGATGCCATGATCTTCGTTTTCTGAATGTTGAGCTTTAAGCCAAGTTTTTCACTCTCCTCTTTCACTTTCATCAAGAAGCTTTTTCGTTTCTCTTCACTTTCTAAGTCTGACACTGCTTCCACTGTTTCCCCATCTATTTCCCATGAAGTGATGGGACCAGATGCCATGATCTTCATTTTCTGAATGTTGAGCTTTAAGCCAACTTTTTCACTCTCCTCTTTCACTTTCATCAAGAAGCTTTTTCGTTTCTCTTCACTTTCTGCCATAAGAGTGGTGTCATCTGCATATCTGAGGTTATTGATATTTCTCCTGGCAACCTTGATTCCAGCTTGTGCTTCTTCCAGCCCAGAGTTTCTCATGATATACTCTGCATATAAGTTAAATAAGTAGGGTAACAATATTACAGACTTGATGTACTCCTTTTTCATTTGGAACCTGTCTGTTGTTTCATGTCCAGTTCTAACTGTTGCTTCCTAACCTGAATATAGGTTTCTCAAGAGGAAGTTCAGATGGTCTGGTATTCCCATCTCTTTCAGAATTTTCCAGTTTATTGTGATGCACATAGTCAAAGGCTTTGGCATAGTCAATAAAGCAGAAATAGATGTTTTTCTGGAACTCTCTTCCTTTTTTCATGATCCAGCAGATATATGGCAATTTAGTGAGAGATAATACAAGAGCAAATCTCTTTATTTTGAAGTATTTCTTACAAGTCAATAAGAAATCCTAAAACTTTAGATGATAAATTTATTTCACACTCATAAGAATGACTGTCATTAAAAAAAAAATAACAAGTGTTGGAGAGGATATAGAAAAATTGGAACCCGTGTTCATAGCAATACTTTTTTACAATAGTCATAATGTAAAAACAACACAAGTGTCAGTCAGTGGTTGAATGGATTAACCAAACATAGTATATGCAAACAATGGAATATTATTCAGCTGGGAAAAAGAGAAAATTGCAACCTATGCTACAACATGGACCTGGAAAATGCTAAGTGAAATAAGCCAGTCACAAGGGATGAATATTGTATGATTCCACGTATATGAGGTACTTAGAGTAATCAAATTCATAGAGACAGAAAATAGATTGGTGGTTGCAGGGGTGAAAGAAAATAGGAGTTAGTGTTCAATGGGTACAGATTTTCAGTTTGGAAAGGGAAAAAAATTTTTAGAGATGGATAATGGTGATGGTTGCAGAACAATGTGAATGTACCTAATGCAGCAGAACTGTGTACTTGACAGTGGTTATCAGTGTGGTGTGATATGTATTTATCAAAATAAAAATTTTTGAAGAAAAAATAAATGGCCAAAGGAAATGAACATATAGATCACAAAATGGGAAATGTTACAAATAAACTGACTTGGGGAAAGAGTCTCAGCCTTGTTGGTAGCCAGTGAAGTGAAAATGTTTAAATTTCATCTAAAAGAAGTACCATCTTTAGTCTAATGGTATCATGAATGTTATGGGTCTCTCACACAAAGCCTGGATGATAATTATATTCAAACGGTGCTTCATTTCTCTGCTTCTTCCTTCTCTTTCTCTATAACAGTTTTAAAGTTTTCAGTTGGTACTTTTATACCAGTGTTTTACACAAGATAGATATTTAAACCATTTCTAAGACTTACACTATGCTAGTTCAGTTTCTTTAAAAAAGTAAAATGTTCTTCTTGAGGTCCTTATTAGTTATCTGTTTTAAATATAGTAGTGTGTATGTATACTCAGCTCCAGTCTCCCAGTTTATTCCCCACCATTTTCCCTTTGGGTAATTTTCCCATCTTAAGGCCTTAATGAAGACCCTTTAAGACAAGCTAATGTGTCCTCAAGTGCTAACTGTCCAAAGCACTCCCCCCTCCCAGAAAGGCAGCACTGACCTTGCCTCTGGGCATGCCTGCTGAATGGGCTTGTGCTCTTTCCTTCTGGGAAAGGCTGAGGCTGCGCCTTGAAGAAAGGCCACTGACCACTCATTAAAAGCCCAGAAATGAGCGGAAGGAGGGTGACGATCATTGTCCTCCTCAAACGTAGAGCTCGTTGCCTCAGGTTTTCTCCCCTGACAGACAGGTAGTGTTACTTAAATGATAATTTGCATCTTTTAAAAATGCCCGTAGAGGTGTCCCTGCTGTTTGGATGCTTCCTTTTTGGATACTGATACATTTATGATTGGTCAAACGCCTTCCAAGGGGCTTTCCAGGTGGTGCTAGTGGTGGGGAATTCTCCTGCTAACGCAGAAGATGCAAGGGATGCGGGTTGTATCCCCAGGTTGGAAAGATCCCCTACAGTAGGAAATGGCACCCACTCGATCCTTGCCTGGGAGATGCCACAGACAGAGGAGCCTGGCGAGCTACAGTTCAGGGAGTCACAAAGAGCTGGACACGACTGAGGGCCTGAACATGCACGCAAACCCTGCCCAAGAGTTTCAGCCTGTGCCAAAAGGTGCAATGACACTTGACCCATGGGACACATGTGGAGAATCTGTGGCCCAAACTCAGAGAGTAAGCAGTTTCATAATCATGCTGCTGCATCTCTCGACTGGATTCACTAGCTCCCAGCATCAGAGCAGTCATTAGAGCATCTGATACTCAGACTAGCAATTTTTGGCTTGTAGATTATTTTGAAAGAAGTCTGGAGGACCTCCGCTAGCTGGACAGGGTGGGGGAAGACACCACGCTGCCTTTTGGCTGCAGTTACCAGGATGCTGAGTTGGCCAGCACATCTCAGAGGAGGCTAAACGCCTCAGGAACACAGTGAAGAAAAGGCCTGCGCTCAGCCTGGCTCTGGAGCTTGGAGGAGGCTCTGGGTGGCTGGCGCTGTGGCCAGTTCACCAGCCGGCCTCTCAGGAGGCCCACTGGTCTGGGGTCCCAAGACATCCTGCCTGGCCTAGTGCCCCCAACACAGGCACCGTCTCGAGCCGGGTGTGTGGGGAGATGACAAAGCAGAGCTGGGGGAGTGACTGTCATGGGGCCCGCGTTGGTCTTGCACGCATGCTGTTGGGAGGGCTCTGGGGGTGGGCTCCCGGTCAGCGGGGTGCCCTGGTGCCCTTCCAGCAGTTGCCGTGCCCCGTATTTGATGCTGCAGATGAGATGGTCTTTCAGGCTCCGTGTGCGTTGCTGCCCTCTCTCAACATTCGTGTACAGCTTTCAAAGTCTGCTGTCTTCCCCGTGCAGATTTTATGAGCAACCTGAGGGATTGATCCTGGTCCAGTTAGGCAAAGATTAACAGCCCAATAAATAGAATTTGTGCACCTCCAGCAAGATTAACACAAGGAAACAGCCAAGTTGATCTAAGGTCTACTCCCAAGAAAAGGATATGCACCCCCTAGCATTTTCTTTTTTTTTTGAAGAACACGAATTCGTCAATAATAAATGAATAACCGTCATGTTAAAATTGTCAGTGGGAGACACACTATTTTCCCGTGTCCAGTATTAAAGCTACCTATTATTTTGGTAAGAAATGCCTAAATTGAAATTCCAAAGGGCATTATGAACTTGAATTAAAAAGGTAATGGATTTTTTAATAAGTTCTGGGTCAAGATGTATTATCCAACTATTTTCCATAGGGCATAGAATATACCATCTATCCTTTCAATAATACCAGCCCTGGTCTTCCTTCCAGCGCCAGCTGCGGCTGCCCGGCTGTTACAGCCTCTCCCACCATCCCCAACAATGAACGAATAACTAGACGGCCCACGGAGCATTCTAAATAGAACTGTCTCCAGGACAGCCTGTGACCAGCAGAGACAGGTTCGATCCAGATCTGGACTCCCTGCTTTGGGAGAAGAGCAGATCAGTACTGTTGGGGAGAAAGTCGTAGAGGGAAATACCCAGGATGAATTAAGTAAATTGTAAAACAAATGAGCCACATGCTTACAGGCAACCTCATTCTACCCGAGGGCTCTGACTCAGAACTAGGCGGAGGCTAATTCTGTGCGTTCTCCGATTCAAAGGGCTTTCAGAAAAACAACCTGAATTATACAAACTAGGTACTAGCAATGAAATACTATGTCGGCAAATCCTCAAAGGCTGCAAGGAACTTAACCAAGCGCTGGAAAAGCGGTCTGCATATTTGAAGTTGTAGTCGAGATTTCTTGTTTTTCTCATTTATGATTTGGCTCCAGAGCCAAAGTTGCGTCTTGAAAACTTCCTTGCTGTGGCTTCTGACTGCCTGACTCTGCTGTGCACTATAAACCTGCCTCTTCTCTGCGCCTGCCGGGTAGCTCCCTACTGCACCCGCCAGACACTTTCTTACATCTCTGCTGGGTCCTGGGGTGACATGGAAGTGTCTCCATGCAGCAGCGGGGGTAAAGAGGGCAGTGCGCCAGACAGCACTGCCAGACAGCAGACAGCCTGTCTCTTATACACATCTAGATGTGTATAAGAGACAGACTTTACTGGTGTGTGACATGAGTGCAATTGTGCGGTAGT
>SJYC01093808.1:0-20177 GCA_006408675.1 Madoqua kirkii | reverse complement strand
CTCCAGCCAAGAACCTGGAGGGGTTGCTGCTTCCTCGTCTGGGGGCTCTTCCCGACCCGGGGATGGAGCCCAGGTCTCCTACACTGACAGGCGGGTTCTTTGCTGTCGGAGCCTCCAGGGAAGCCTAGCTCTCTAGGTTTCCCTAAAGGAACGTGCTTTTAAAAGCTGTCTATCTTGGCAAGTTTCATCTCAGTTTTCTGCCAGGCACCTCCCTTCCCTGAGGCAAAGAACAGAGTTGGGGAACTGCTCGAAGATAAGGGGGGAGCTGCTGGGGACAGCAGTCAGTGGCCTTGTCCTGCACTAGCGGGAGTCCAGCTGCCCTCCTCACGTGAAGCCAGAGACCCAGGCTTCCAGAGACGCCAGCAGACCCTTCAGCCTCAGCTGGCACTCTGCAGCCCCGTGGACTGCAGCCCGCCAGGCTCCTTTGTCCATGGGATTTCCCAGGCGAGAGCACTGGAGTGGGCTGCCAGGCCCTCCCCCAGGGGGTCTTCTCAACCCAGGGATCAAAACCACGTCTCTCGTGTCTCCTGCCACGGCTGGCGGACTCTGGCGGATTCCTTACCACTTTCTTACTTCCCGCAGCCATTCAGAAGTGGGCCTGGTCAAGAGGCTCCCTGTGAACTAAACAAAAGTATCTCAGCTTAATGCTTCCAGCCTGGGTGCCAGGGGTCCCAGAGACGGGCCGTTATGTAGAATATGCGTGTACAGGCAGCATCCCTTTAGTGACTGACTCGTGACAGAATCCGAAGCTTCTTCCCTACTACAGTACCCTTGGGATGTAATCTTCCCACCCTTGGTCTCTGAGATATGTGGATGCTCGCTGTCTGTTGTTTTTGGGGTGCTTGAAGGAACAGATTCTGATTTTTGAGGGGCCACTAGAAGCTCAGGATGAAACTGTACACTGTTACTCTGTTGTAAACATTATACAAACCCTCCTCTCAGCCATCAGTAAAATATTTTCCAGGTGATTTACAACTGTAGTCATAACCCTTTGCTGCTGCTGCTGCTGCTAAGTCACTTCAGTTGTGTCCGACTCTGTGTGACCCCAGAGACGGCATTCTCCAGGCAAGAACGCTGGAGTGGGTTGCCATTTCCTTCTCCAGTGCATGAAAGTGAAAAGTCAAAGTGAAGTCACTCAGTCATGTCCGACTCTGTGCGACCCTAGGGATGGCAGCTCACCCGGCTCCGCTGTCCTTGGGATTCTCCAGGCAAGAACACTGGAGTGGGTTGCCATTTCCTTCTCCAATGCATGAAAGTGAAAAGTGAAAGTGAAGTTGCTCAGTCATGTCCAACTCCTAGCGACTCCATGGACCCCATGGACTGCAGCCTACCAGGCTCTTCCATCCATGGGATTTTCCAGGCAAGAGTACTGGAGTGGGGTGCCAGTGCCTTCTCCAGTCATAATCTTTTAGACACAATTAAAAAATAATTATTCCATTCTTGGAACTCATAGGGCTGGGACACTCTTTTAGACGTAGGTATTTTTCTGGAGATGCAGGGTGGCATGATAAAGAATCCTGGTGCAATTTCATTGACAAGGACAAAGGTAGTACTTTTCTGTAATGAATAAAGTTACTTCCCAGTTTCCTACAAAGTATTTCATTGTTCTCTCCCAATGTAGTCCTTTGCTCTTCTGAAGACAGGGCTGGGTAGCAGGCGAACAGAAAGAAGGGCAGAAAAAGGAGAAGAAAAAAGAATTAAGAGTCTGACTGGTTATGGCAGAATGAAATCTCTCAGACGTTTTCTCAATGCAAGAGAGCTTATAAAAGCAATTTTCCCTTTCAAAAATGACACTGATCATGCTAAGTCAGGCTGATGCTAGGTTGACATCTAAGCCACCGGGTTCTGTTCTCTGGGAGGTTCAGGGGACAAAGGTAACTTTCCAACGAAATACTCTGACTTCTCTAAGTTTCCCAGCCTACCTGGAGGGAGTTGATCATTCGCGGTTATTGGTGTAAAAGGCCGCCGTCATTTCCTAAGTGCAGTTAACTCAGGCCAGGCCAGAAAGAGGCAGGTGGCTGCGATGTAAGGCCATTTCCAAATGATTCACGTCAATGAAAGTTTAATTAACTATTTTAAAATTTTATGTTATGAAAGTATGATAACACATCCACAGGAGAGTTGGAAACACAGAGCAAATTTACATGTAGCTCCACTATTATCAAGTTATATTTTAAGTAGATAAATTAAGGTTTTTAGTTGGAGTTTGAGCATCAAACCCTCAAAAATGAATAGAATGAATAAATAAAAAAGTATAACAATATAGTAGACCTGAAAAGCACCATGAATATTTATTTTTAAAGTCTTTATTGAACTTGTACAGTATTGCTTCTTTTTTTAAAATGTCTTAGTTTTTTTGGTCACAAGGCATGTGGGATCTTAGCGCCTTGACCAGAGTTCGATTGCGCACCGCCTGCTCTAGAAGGCCAAGTCTTGACTGTGGACAGCCGGGAAAGTTCCTAATTTTATTTTTAAGATTCAGTTTGATTTTAGGTTTATAAGTGCACTCAAATTTCTTAAACTTTGGTTATACAATACAATAACCTATATTGACAGGAACGAATCCTCAAAAAGATCCAAAAGGCAGTAACATCAACTCACGATGCTAGAATTTTCAACTCCTTCATATCAGGGGTGACACAGAGAGAAGCAGAATGAGGCAGGAGACCCTGGAAACTCGGTGTGAGGAGTCTCCGAGATGACTAATACAATTTGGTCCTGAATCGCTCCAAAGTAGCTGGCAGAAAAAGAAATTCAGACAAAGTCATTATACAGACTTTACAACCTTTGGAGCGTCTAGGCCCGAGGCTAGGAAATAAAAATGGACCTCATTTGTATGCAATCAGCAGTGGTTGAATTAGCTCCTTAGAAAGCTTTGAAACTGTCACGTTTACGTAGACTTGCTCAGTTTGAGTTGGAGAGGCAACGGGAGTCAGTCGAAGTCAGTACCTGGGGAAGGGAGCTGGTGCCATCTGCATGGAATGCTGTGTATTCTCCCCTTCACTGCCAGACAGTCTTAAGTAAAGCGCACACATTCCTGCAGCTAGATGTGCGCTTTTAAAATTCTTGTTTTTTGACTGATGGGTGGCCCCTCCTTGTTTGACAGCTTTGGCAGAGGGGAGGTAGAAGAGGAGATAATTTTTTAAAAAATTATTATCAACTTACATTTGATTTACAATGTTGTGTTGCTTTCTGCTGTGCAGCAAAGTGACTCGGTTATCCCTCTCTGCTCGCACGCGTTTCCGCCGTCTTTTCCGCTGTGGCTGGAGCGCTCTGTGCCTGCAGCAGGTCGGCGTTCCTCTGTCCTGCACAGACCAGCCTGCATCTGTCCATCGCGCACGCCCAGTCTGCTCCCCGACTCGCCATCTTGGCAGCCGCAAGTCTGCTCTCTGTGTCTGTGAGTCTGACTGTGTCACAGAAGGTCCGCTTGTGCCATATGTGAGAGTCCACATGCAAGTGACATCGCACGGTGCTGCTCCTCGTCTCTCCAACTCACTGTACTTAGCATCGTAGCCTACAGGTCACCGGCTGGAGACAGCGTCGTTTCACTCTTTCTGATGGCTGAGCAGTGTTCCGTTGTATATATATGTGCCACATCTTCTTTATCCATTCATCTGTCAATGGATGTGTAAGTTATTTCCATTTCTTGGCTGTTGTAAATAGTGCTGCTATGAACATTGGGCTGAGTGTCAAAGAATCGATGCTTTTGAACTGTGGTGTTGGAGAAGACTCTTGAGAGTCCCTTGGACTGCAAGGAGATCCAACCAGTCCATTCTGAAGGAGATCAGCCCTGGGATTTCTTTGGAAGGAATGATGCACAGTACCTGGGGAAGGGAGCTGGTGCCATCTGCATGGAATGCTGTGTATTCTCCCCTTCACTGCCAGACAGTCTTAAGTAAAGCGCACACATTCCTGCAGCTAGATGTGCGCTTTTAAAATTCTTGTTTTTTGACTGATGGGTGGCCCCTCCTTGTTTGACAGCTTTGGCAGAGGGGAGGTAGAAGAGGAGATAATTTTTTAAAAAATTATTATCAACTTACATTTGATTTACAATGTTGTGTTACTTTCTGCTGTGCAGCAAAGTGACTCGGTTATCCCTCTCTGCTCGCACGCAATTCCGCCGTCTTTTCCGCTGTGGCTGGAGCGCTCTGTGCCTGCAGCAGGTCGGCGTTCCTCTGTCCTGCACAGACCAGCCTGCATCTGTCCGTCGCGCACGCCCAGTCTGCTCCCCGACTCGCCATCTTGGCAGCCGCAAGTCTGCTCTCTGTGTCTGTGAGTCTGACTGTGTCACAGAAGGTCCGCTTGTGCCATATGTGAGAGTCCACATGCAAGTGACATCGCACGGTGCTGCTCCTCGTCTCTCCAACTCACTGTACTTAGCATCGTAGCCTACAGGTCACCGGCTGGAGACAGCGTCGTTTCACTCTTTCTGATGGCTGAGCAGTGTTCCGTTGTATATATATGTGCCACATCTTCTTTATCCATTCATCTGTCAATGTATGTGTAAGTTATTTCCATTTCTTGGCTGTTGTAAATAGTGCTGCTATGAACATTGGGCTGAGTGTCAAAGAATCGATGCTTTTGAACTGTGGTGTTGGAGAAGACTCTTGAGAGTCCCTTGGACTGCAAGGAGATCCAACCAGTCCATTCTGAAGGAGATCAGCCCTGGGATTTCTTTGGAAGGAATGATGCTGAAGCTGAAACTCCAGTACTTTGGCCACCTCATGTGAAGAGTTGACTCATTTGAAAAGACTCTTGACGCTGGGAGGGATTGGGGGCAGGAGGAGAAGGGGACGACAGAGGATGAGATGGCTGGATGGCATCACGGACTTGATGGATGTGAGACTGAGTGAACTCTGGGAGTTGGTGATGGACAGGAAGGCCTGGCGTGCTGCGATTCATGGGATTGGAAAGAGTCAGACATGACTGAGTGACTGAGCTGAACACTGGGGTGCATATCTCTTTCTGAATTATGATTTTGTTTAGATACATGCCCAGGGGTAAGATTGCCGAATCAGAGGCAAATCTGTTTTTAATTTTCTGAGGGACCTCCGCTGTCCTCCATAATTGCTGCACCAATTTACATTCCCACCGACAATGTAGGAGGGTTCCCTTTTCTTTACACCCTCTCTGGCATGTATCACTTGTAGATTTTTTGATGATGGCCACTCTGACTAGAGCGGGATGATGCCTCATGTTAGTTTCAATTTGCATTTCTCTAATAATTAGCAGTGTTGAGCACCTTTCCATGTGCCTGTCGGCCATTTGTATGCAAAGACTAGCTGTTGGTAATCTCAAAGCATTAGGTGAAAACTCAGAAATCACAGAAGGGGTCTCTAAGAGCTCTTAGTCTTGTCCAGAAATATGAGTTATTTATTGTCAGGAGCACAACATCATTAACACATGTCAACAGGCAGCATTATGTATAATATAGGGTTACTTTTGCTTTGACTGTGCCTTTTGCTACAAGAGCAGATAATGATACTCAAAGTAATGAAGCTTAAACTAAGAAGATTTTGTTCTTAATTGAATTAAATGTACATTAAGTTTAACACGGGGCTTTACCCGGCTCAGGAGTAAAGAATCCATCTGCAGTGCAGGGGACCCAGGTGATGAGGTTTCAATCTCTGGGTCAGGAAGCTCCCCTGGAGGAGGGCATGGCACCCTACTCCAGGATGCTTGCCTGGAGAATCCCATGGACAGAGGAGCCTGGCGGGCTACAGTCCACGGGTCACAGAGAGTGGGGCAACCTGACTAAAGCAACTGAGCGTGTACAGATAAAGACCACGGTGAGAGAAGCCGCTCAGTCGTGTCTGACTCTTTGCGACCCCGTGGACGCCCACCAGGCTCCTCCATCCGTGGAATTTTCCAGGCAAGAATACTGGAGTGGGTTGCCATGCCCTCCTCCAGGGGATCTTCCTGACCTAGGCATCAAACCCGGGTCTCCTGCACTGCAGGTGGATGCTTCACCATCTGAGACACCAGGGAAGCCCCATAGCACCTTATGAATCAGCCCAGACTGAAAGCTGTGTGCATCGCATCACAGAATCCGAGAGGCTGCCGGGGCTCAGATGGCCCTAGCTTCTCTTTCGCCCAGAGAAGGTAAACTTTTGCCTAAGAACACAGAGCTGGTGAAGATCCATACCTCTTCATCTCCTGAGTTTGGAAATAAATGCTTTCAACTAGGATATAAGATTTTCCTCCTTTTGATAAGAAATGAAATGAGACAATTTCTGTGACTCTTTCAAAATCGAATAAGATCATGAACATTTTGCACAGTCCGGTTTCATTGTATAAATTTGTCTTCGTAACCCGTGAAGTTCCCCAAAGAACATGTTCTGTTTCATTTTACTTCTTTCATTACCACCACTCAGGTACATTGGAATTTTCTTGTGTGGGGTGGGGGTAACATTTTTACATTACCCTTTTATATTACCCTTTTACATTACCCTTTCACAGTGCAGGTTAATTTTACTTCAGCCACTTTTTTTTTAATATAATTTAATCCAGCATTAAAAGGTGTGGATTCTTTCTGTCATCTGACAAATCTCCTAAGAGCCTCTGCTTTTGTGCAGTTCCCATGAGTCCCTTTGTTTCTCTTCCACCTTAACCTATAGATTTTTCCAGGTGCTGGAGCATCGTAAGCAGAGGGAAACGCCCAGCCAGCCATGGACACAGGGCGGCGGTGAGCTGGTGGAAAGGGAGCTGGGGATGAGGAGGAGCTAAGGCTGTTCTGGGAAAGGAGGGCAGGAGGCTCACTTGTTGATTCAGCTCTCTGGTTCCTTGAAAGAAGCAACGTGTCTAGCCTTCGCCTTACAGCGTCAGGAAAGAAAGCTTTGCTTCTCAGCAAACTGGTCCCTGTCTACCCCCCATCCTTTGGAAAGGAAGCAAAGCTTCCCAGTCCATGGAAGTAAACGTCTGACGCACTAGGAAGAGTTCACATCCTGGTAGAACAGGCGTCAGAGCCTTTCTGGTTGTGATGGGGGCAGGCTGTCCAGGGCCAGAAAAGTCGGGGTTTCCTGAAGCGAGGGGACTGGGGCAGAAGATGTAAGACAGAGTCGTTGGAGGCAAATTCCCTTATTTTACGATTTGCTTGCGGCTGTTCTGATTGTCTTTGTGCACAGAGAAGCAACGCTGTGCAGAGGAGTTCCACAGCTCATGTCCTTCCTACACACCCGCACCTGGGTGAGAACACGGCCCACTCTGTGGCGCGCCTGGCCTTTTGCAGCCGTTCAGTATGCGCCTTTGCGTCTTTCACTTCCTGTCTCAAAACATAATCTTCCCCAGCTCTACCCAACACGTCTAGGCGTGGCGGGAGAGACGGCTGAAAAGAGCATTTACCTTGGCTAACGTTTCACTTGGAAGACTCCTCTTGATTCTTTATTTTTTCCAAGACTGAGCCCACTGTCAGGCTAAACATGTTTCTAGCCAGAAATGGAGGTGAATAAAATGAGATACCAACTCCCACTGGTCAGAATGGCCATCATTAAAAATTCCACAAATAACAAATGCTGGAGAGAGTGTGAGGAAGGGAAACCCTCCTGTACACTGTTGATGGGAATGTAAGCTGGTGCAGCCTCTGTGGAAAACAGGATGGAGGTTCCTTAAAAATAGAGTTACCATGTGATCCGGCATCCCACTCCTGGCTGAATATCCAGTTCAGTCCTTTTCAGTCCAGTTCAGTTCAGTCGCTCAGTCATGTCCAGCTCTTTGCAGCCCCATGGACTACAGCATGCCAGGCCTTCCTGTCCATCACCAACTCCCAGAGCTTACTCAAACTCATGTCCATTGAGTCGGTGATGCCATCCAACCATCTCATCCTCTGTCGTGCCCTTCTCCTCCTGCCTTCAATCTTTCCCAGCACCAGGATCTTTTCCAATGAGTCAGTTCTTCAAATCAGGTTGGCCAAAGTATTGGAGTTTCAGCTTCAACATCAGTCCCTCCAATAAACACTCAGGGCTGATCTCTTTTAGGATAGACTGGTTGGATCGCCTTGCAGTCCAAGGGACTCTCAAGAGTCTTCTCTAACACCACAGCTCAAAAGCATCAGTTTTTCGGCACTCAGCTTTCTTTATTGTCCAACTCACACATCCATAAATGACTACTGGAAAAACCGTAGCTTTGACTACACAGACTTTTGTCGGCAAAGTAATATCTCTGCTTTTTAGTATGCTGTATAGGTTGATCATAGCTTTTTTTCTAAGGACTAAGCGTCTTTTAATTTCATGGCTGCTGTCACCATCTGCAGTGATTTTTGAACCCCCTAAAATAAAGTTTCTCACTGTTTCCATTGTTTCCCCATCTGTTTGCCATGAAGTGATAGGACCGAATGTCCTGATCTCAGTTTTCTAAATGTTGAGTTTTAAGCCAGTTTTTCTCACTCTCCTCTTTTACTTTCATCAAGAGGCTCTTTAGCTCCTCTTCGCTTTCTGCCATAAGGGTGCTCTTATCTGCATATCTGAGGACATTGATTTTTCTCCCGGAAATCTTGATTCCAGCCTGGGCTTCTTCCAGCCCAGCATTTCGCATGATGTAGTCTGCACAGAAGTTAAACAAGCAGGGCGACAATATACAGCCTTGATGGACTCCTTTCCCGATTTGGAGCCAGTCCATTGGTTAGAACAGTCCAGCTCTAACTGTTGCTCTTGACCTGCACGCAGGTTTCTCAGGGGCAGGCGAGGTGGTCTGAGATTCCCATCTCTTTAAGAATTCTCCACAGCTTGTTGCAATCCACACAGTCAAAGGCTTTAGCAGAGTCAATGAAGCAGAAGTAGATGTTTTTTTGGAATTCTCTTGCTTTTTCTCTGATCCAGTAGATGTTAGCAACTTGATCTCTGGTTCCTCTGCCTTTTCTAAATCCAGCTTGAACATTTGGAAGTTATAGGTTCATGTTCTGTTAGAGCCTAGCTTGGAGAATTTTCAGCATTACTTTGCTAAGGTGTGACTTGAGTGCAATTGTGCAGTAGTTTGAACATTCTTTGGCATTGCATTTCTTTGGGATTGGAATGAAAACTGACCTTTTCTAGCCCTGTGGGTGGATTTTACTCAGCCACAAAAAAGAGTAAAATAATGCTATTTGCAGCAACATGAATGGACCTAGATTGTCCTACTAAGTGAAGTAAACCAGACAAGCACCATGTGGTATCACAGCGCTAGCTGCTCAGCAGCGTCTGACTCTGTGACGCCATGACAACATAATGGACCTAGATTGTCCTACTAAGTGAAGTAAACCAGACAAGCACCATGTGGTATCACAGCGCTAGCTGCTCAGCAGCGTCTGACTCTGTGACACCATGGGCTGCAGCATGCCAGGCTTCCCTGCCCTTAACTGTCTCCCGGTGTTTGCTCAAACTATACTTCAATTAAAAAAGAAAAAAACATGAGATGGCAGTGTGCCAACTAAGGAGGGCGACAGGGAAGGAACCGTGTCTGTGTCTCTGTTGTAGCTCCCCTTGCTGGATTTCTGCTGAGGAATGACATTTTGGCATTCCCCAGGAAATTCACACCATGGAGGGCTTTCTGTTGCTCTTCTTTTTGAATTTGTAGTTTCTTTTTGAATTTGTAGTTGCTTAGGGTGTGCACACACTAGGAGGGGCAGAGCCTGATTCCTGATGCAGTGCATCCCTGGCAGCCAATCAGCGCACTGAGGCTGCTGTGGCACCACAATTGCGTCCTGCTTTCAACAGCTTCCTCTTCCCTTTCACGAAACTGGAAATGAACTCAGCTGGGATACTTCAGCCTCAGCAAGCGGGAAGTGATAACTTAAGGAAAACGCCACGACAATAATGAACTTATTCCCCCGTGGCTAGCCGAGCTAAGGGGCCATTCTGGAGACAGCCATCTAATTTAGGGAGCACCTAACATCATTACTTTGTGTTTTAACTGGAACCTTGTGATCTAACTGAAAATTTCTACCTTTTTATTTTGAAATAATTTACAAGAATGGTGCAAAAGTGGAACAAGAGTATACCCTGCTGCCAACTTCTCTCAGTGTTAACGTGTTACCTGAGCATGATACCATGTTCAAAACCGGAGAACTCATGCAGACGTAATTCCACTCCATCGCCTTCTGATCTTAGTGACATTTGTGACTGTGATCTGTTTCAGGCCTAGGGTCCAGTCCAGGATTATACCTTCCATTTAGTGCCTGGATGATGACTTTTCACTCCAGTCCCAAAGAAAGGCAATGCCAAAGAATGCTCAAACTACCGCACAATTGCACTCAGCTCACACGCTAGTGAAGTAATGCTCAAAATTCTCCAAGCCAGGCTTCAGCAATACGTGATACATGAACTTCTAGACATTCAAGCTGGTTTTAGAAAAGGCAGAGGAACCAGAGATCAAATTGCCAGCATCTGCTGGATCATGGAAAAAGCAAGAGAGTTCCAGAAAAACATCCATTTCTGCTTTATTGACTATGCCAAAGCCCTTGACTGTGGGGATCACAATAAACTGTGGAAAGTTCTGAAAGAGATGGGAATACCAGACCACCTGACCTGCCTCTTGAGAAACCTGTATGCAGGGCAGGAAGCAACAGTTAGAACTGGACATGGAGCAACAGACTGGTTCCAAATAGGAAAAGAAGTACATCAAGGCTATATATTGTCACCCTGCTTATTGAACTTCAATGCAGAGTACATCATGAGAAACGCTGGGCTGGAAGAAGCACAAGCTGGAATCAAGGTTGCCAGGAGAAATATCATAACCTCAGATATGCAGATGACACCACCCTTATGGCAGAAAGTGAAGAGGAACTAAAAAGCCTCTTGATGAAAGTGAAAGAGAAGAGTAAAAAAGTTGGCTTAAAGCTCAACATTCAGAAAATGAAGATCATGGCATCTGGTCCCATCACTTCATGGGAAATAGATGGGGAAACAGAGTCAGACTTTATTTTGCGGGCTCCAAAATCACTGCGGATGGTAACTGCAGCCATGAAATTAAAAAACATTTACTCCTTGGAAGGAAAGTTCTGACCAACCTAGATAGCATATTAAAAAGCAGAGACATTATTTTGCCAGTAAAGGTCCGTCTAGTCAAGGCTATGGTTTTTCCTGTGGTCATGTATGGATGTGAGAGTTGGACTGTGAAGAAAGCTGAGTGCTGAAGAATTGATGCTTTTGAACTGTGGTGTTGGAGAAGACTCTTGAGAGTCCCTTGGACTGCAAGGAGATCCAACCAGTCCATCCTAAAGGAGATCCGTCCTGGGTGTTCACTGGAAGGACTGATATTGAAGCTGAAACTCCAATACTTTGGCACCTCATGTGAAGAGTTGACTCACTGGAAAAGACTCTGATGCTGGGAGGGATTGGGAGCAGAAGGAGAAGGGGACGACCGAGCATGAGATGGCTGGATGGCATCCCAGACTTGATGGACGTGAGTCTGAGTGAACTCCAGGTGTTGGTGATGGTCAGGGAGGCTTGGCGTGCTGTGATTCATGGGGTCGCAAAGAGTCAGACACGACTGAGCGACTCAATTGAACTGAACTGAACTGATGAATTTTAAAGATTGCTGCATACCACCTACATATTTAATTTTAAGTTTAATTTTGTTTTAAAAAACAATTAGGAAACTTGAGTATAACGATGTCATAGTTACAGTAAAAATGTCCAAGCCTGGTGATTGTGAATTCAAATAACTTCCCTGATGTGCTTATTCCAGGTAGAAAGGAAAACAGAAAGTCAGCATTTCCCCGAGCACATTCACTTTTCACCCGCTTTAAGAGGGAAGCGCTGTGAAAGTCCTGGAGAAATCGCCAGGCCAGCACTTCCCATGTCAACTGGGTCAGAAGCCAAATTAGTATCGCCTCCTAGTTTTAAATCATCCTGACGCATTCCCGTATTATTACCTGCCTCCTGTCTTTATCCAAAAGTGGCTTGGGTTTACCCCTCCAAAACGCTCTTTAACTCCTTTTGCTTTGACACGTCAGCTGTTGAGATTCTCAGCCTATATCAAGACAGGTGGAATTTTGGGGTACCAACTGTGTAATTAACACTGGGTTAATTAATATTCCAGCTGCAAAGAGCTGAAATCTTATAGGAAAAGGAGTATATATATGTCTACCAGTTGATTAAGTTGTGCATATTAGAGTGCTCCAGAGAAACAGAACCCATAGGGTATACGTATATATATACGTATTCATACGCACACAGACGTATTAATTATATACATATTCTCTCTCCTCCCTCTATAAATATGGGGCTTCCCTGGTGACTCAGTAAATAATTTGCCTGCAATGCAGGAGTCCTGGGTTCAGTTCCTGGGTCAGAAAGATCCCCTGGAAAAGGGAATGGCAACCCACTCCAGTATTGTTTCCTTGAGAATTCCATGGACAGAGGGGTCTGGTGGGCTATAGTCCATGGGGTCGCAGAGTCAGACATGACTGAGCAACCAGCACTCCACAGATGTGTATACTCTATAATATGCATGTGTATACGTGCCCTCTATAGTGCTCTCTCCACACACACACATACACACACTCACATTTATTGGGCTTCCCAAGTGGCACTGGTAAAGAACCCATCTGCCAGTGCAGGAGACGTAAGGGACATGGGTTCAGTCCCTGGGCTGAGAAGATCCTTAGAGACGGGAATGGCTACTCATTCCGGGATTCTTGCCTGGAGAATCCCATGGACAGAGGGGCCTGGCAGGCTACAGTCCATGGAGTCGCAGAGAGTCGGACACACCTGAAGCCAGTGAAAAGCGTACACGCATATTCACTTACTGTGAGGGATCGGCTGGCATGACCATGGAGGCTGTGAAAGCCCAGAGCCGCAGCTAGCTGGCTGGAGGCCCGGGGAAGTCGACGCTTCAGTCCAAGTCTAAAGGTCGAAAAGCCCCATGTGGAGCTCCACAGCCAGGCAGGACGTTCCCCCTGCCTCAGCTCAGGATGAGATGCGGACGGTGGCCCACCTGCCCTGGGAGGCCCTCGTCTTTTCTCCACCTGCCTCCCCACCCGGGAGCCTCCTGCATCCTGCCCAACGCCCCCACCCCCGACTGTCCTCTCTGCCACTGCAGCCAGCCGCACAGCGCCTCTCCTGCGGCCCTGCCACGCGCGCTGCCTCTGCCAACCCCAGCAGCGGTGCTGAGAAGCACACTCCTCTGGGAGTCCGGGTAGACAGGCGACTCTGGGAAAGGCACTTAGTGGCCCCTGGTTCCTGTTTTCCGGAAGATGCAGGGACTGGAGGAGGTGATGGCGCAGGCATCTTGCGGTTTTCTGACTCTCTGATCCTCCCGTTCTGCTTCTTGCTTCTGCATTTTATCTGTTCTCCTACCTGCTTTGGGTCCCACTGAAAAAGCATCTTCAGAAGAATAGGTCCTGGCTGTTGATGAAGCACGTTCTCCTCCCAGGCCCGGTGGAGCAGTCAGTGGGTCCTGCCAGATGACTCCAGCTTCCCTTTTTCATGTCCATCCTTTTCCAGATGTGTAGATGTGTAAGGTTTGATTAACCACCTGAGAGGCTCTTTGGTGGAGGGTGGTGGTGGAATGGGAGAAGGGGCCATTTTTCTGAAGTTTTTCTGGAGCTCAGGTGTTTTGTAAGATAAATCTCTAGAAAGATATGGCTTTGTTCTAATGACAATAGCACACAAGATACTTCTCAAAGTGTTCTTTTCTTGTATTTTATCCCACTTTATAAAATGAAAAGTTACTCGCAGGAGAAAGAAAAGAAGGATGAACATCATTATGTTTTTTGATGTGAGTCATTTTTAAAGTCTTTACTGAATTTGTTGCAATATTGCTTCTGTTTCTATGTTTTGGTGTTTGGGCCACAAGGTATGAGGGCTTCCCTAGTGGCTCAGATGGTAAAGGAGCTGTCCGCAATGCAGGAGACTTGGGTTTGGTTCCTGTGCTGGGAAGATCTCTCAGAGAAGGGAATGGCAACACACTCCAGTGTTCCTGTCTGAAAGATTCATTCCATGGACAGAGGAACCTGGAAGGCTACAGTCCACGGAGTCAGATACGGCTGAGCAGCTACCACTTATGTGGGATCTAAGCTCCCTGACGAGGATTCAAACCCACACTCTCTGCATTGGAAGGGGCGGTCGTAACCACTGGACCGCCAGGGAGGTCCTCATAAATTTTGTATACAAACAAAAGGTAGCTTTCTCCTCAAGCTTCCATGGAGAAATTTTAAAGCAATTAGCACAATACTCTTACTCCTTGAAGAGGTTAACTTGGCCCAGAAACTGGATGCAACTGGATTTTTTAAACATCTGTATAATTTAAAAAGGGACCATCTATAATATTTTAAGATCTGACCTTATTTATGATTTATGCTTTACTTTTTTCATCACATTTTAGCACAATTTAAAATTTTCTTTAAGACCAGCTTGTTAAGTGCCTACAAAGAGAAATAAGCTTGACTAATAAAGCCAGAGAGTCTGCCTTCTAGAGTAAGCACAGAGGAGTTGACAAAAGGATCTTGACTGTCAAGGATCATTTAAAACCAATGAATTAAAAATCAGGAGGTCAGGGAGAGTCGCACAAAGATGATAAGGCTCTCTTATTTGTCTTAACAAAGGCAGCATTAACCCAGAGTGATTTTCCCCTTGGTTCTATTTCCCCCACCAGGGAGAAATGTGAAACTCAATTTTACCCTTGGTTGAGAAGGTGCTAATTTGTCTGACAAGCTGTTGGAATCCGAGGATGCTCAAGGTATCCTTGACGTCTCAAACCTTCATGCTGAGTGAAGCATGCTTTCAATGTGTCAATGTTTGGGAGGTTTTCTATATCTCATTAGGTCAGAACAATATAAACCACATGAATGCAAATGGGGCGGCAACTGTCCCCTCGCAAAGGCAA
Source organism: Madoqua kirkii (assembly GCA_006408675.1). Taxonomy (NCBI): domain Eukaryota; kingdom Metazoa; phylum Chordata; class Mammalia; order Artiodactyla; family Bovidae; genus Madoqua; species Madoqua kirkii. Next base: position 5,378 of record SJYC01093808.1, on the reverse strand, counting down.
AACCTTCAACGTGTTCTAACCAAGGCAATTTTTGAATTACCCTCATTCGATTAACTATTTTTTCCGACATCAACTCTATTCTTTTATATCCTAGAGGACTTGAACAAACTTTTCTTCCATTTGCTGCCTGTTCTTGGAGGCGTGATCTTCAAATCCTCCCCTTTATTGACCGCAGTCTCAACGAATGTTTATCAAGAAGGCTCCTAGGAGGGAGAACCATGTAAATACGAGAACGTTAATTCCTTTTCTTTTTAATTGTGTAGTTATTGATTTTTTTCATATTCTTTCTAAAGCCAAGAATTATCTATGTGAATGACCTTTGCATGTTAACTAAACCCTAGCTGGCAAACTGCTGCATTGCTAGGAGAAAAGTCCTGCTGCCAAAGAAGGCTTTTCCAGCCCACGGTTCCCCCAAGCCGCACAGGAGACGGGAATAGCCAACACTTAGCTCTTACCTGGAGCTTGGCGCCTCTCTAAGCGCTCCTTACTCCTGCTAACTCGGGTAATCCTCACAGTAAGCCTGTGAGGTGGGAATTATTACTTCAGCTTTACAGAAATGGGAAAGTGATGGCAAAGATAGCATCGCTGTAAGGCAGCGGAGCCAGGTCCGCCCCGGAGGCTGGGCTCAGAGTCCAGCGCCGGCTCCTGCGCTGGCTGCGGCTTCTCCGCCGGCCCTTGTCGGCACGCGGGAGGCGGGAAGGGCCCCAGGGCGCTGGTTCGCGCAGCTCTGCGGGGGCGCAGGGACGGGCGCCACCGCGCTGAGACGCTCCCGTCAGAGCTGCTGGCAGCTGAACTTTTAAAAAACAAAATCGTAATCAAATTTTAAAATGGGCAATAACATTTAACCTTGTCTTTTTTTTTTTTTGACCAGCGTTATGTATTATGTAACCTGGAGGAGGAAATGGCAGCCCACTCCAGTGTTCTTGCCTGGAGAATCCCATGGACAGAGGAGCCTGGTGGGCTACAGTCCACGGGGTCGCAGAGCCGGACATGGCTGAGAAACTGAGCATGTGTTATTTAAGACTGAAATCTTAAGGCAGTCCTTCAGGATAACAGAGTCATGGTTACCGAGTCCCTACTGTGTGGGCAACATCTTTCATTCATTTCACCTGCATAATAATTTCCCCATGCGGCTATGGCTGTTCATATTTTGCGTAGAGGAGTAGGAGATTCAGAAATACTCCCAAGGCTCCATGTTACATGAAATACTGGCTGTTTTCCAGTATTCCCTCTTTTCAACTTCATCAGTAGTGAACCCTTCAGATTACTAACTGGATGTAAGAATACCTGGAATAAAGATTATTTTTAAAGCATTCCTTGCAGTTATGTGTTACCATGGGATAGCATTCTGGCCAATGAGGTGTTTGCAAAAGTGTGCAACTTCAGAGAAGTATCCTTAAAGTGAGACTGTATCTCTGACCCTGTCCCCCAGCATCATCTTTCTTCTGGCACAACACAGATGTGATGGCTGGTGCTCCAACAGCCTTCTTAGGTTGTGAGGAGACAACGATGACTAAGAACTGACAAGCCCTGACAGTAAAGATTCTCCAGTACAGAACGTGATATCAGCTCTGGGCCACTTACCTCTGGAGTTCTTTCGAATGGAAGAGAAGTATAATCTTTCATAGGGTTCTAGCCACTGCTGTTTGCATAGTTCCTCCTGCAGTTGTGCCTAATCCTGATCAGTATATTCTGTTTCCAGTATCTCTGTTTCTCAACCTGCCCTGTGCATTCAGATTACCTGGAGGTCTTATTAAAGTGTAGATTCTGACTCAGAAGGTCTGAGATGGGACCTGAGAATCTGCATTCCTGATAAACGCCTCAGTGATGCTGAAACTGCTTGCTGGTCCACGGACCACACCTGCAGGAACAAGAGAGAAAGAGCTAGTAGCAGAATTAGTTGCTAGGGCTTTCACATAGCAAAGTCCACACTTGTTTCTTCATGTCTAGCAATCTCCCTTAGGCCTTTCATTTTATAACTTCTCCTTATACCCAAACTATCATAATCATAGTTTAAACATGTTAATGCTTCAATAACTTGTTTCCTTAGCATCTCTAGCATACAATGTAGGCTCTCTATGCAAAATACAGTTGATTCAGGTAAGGTTGGCATGGTGTGAAACTAAAGGGTTAGTGGCAGGGTTTGTGTGCTAATTTTAGTTTATTCAGTGATTTACTTGAATGCACAGTTAATTGTCTTCTGATTGATTTTTGAAGAGGACTAAATGTCATGAGTTAACAGGAATAATACAGATATGAGAGTCTGATAAATAATACAATTACATAATATTATGTAAGCCATCATTATGACTTACTAGGTGGCTCAGTGGTAAAGAATCTACCTTCCAAGTAGGAGTCATAGGTTCGATCACTGGGTTAGGAAGATCCCCTGGAAAAGGAAATGGCGACTCACTCCAGTATTCTTGCCTGGAAAATCCCATGGACAGAGGAGCCTGGAGGGCTACAGTCAACAGGGTAACAGGGAGTCAGACAGGACTGAGCAAGTAAACCACCACCACCAAGTCATCATTCTAGGCTAAGTGAGGGGTCCTCATCCTGGACTATAAAGGAGACTGTGATGGGGGATGTCTGGAACTTCTGTTGCCAGACTGGAACCGAGCTAGTAGATCCGAATCTCTAGGGGTGGGTCCAAGGCATTGGTGCTTTTCAGAGATTCCCAGGAGAGTTTACTTTGTAACCAAGTTTACAAACCACTGACCTAAGTGGACGTTTTCATGCAAAACTCCAGATGTATTTAGAAAACCCTTCAACCTTTAAAATAAAGATCAAATGTCAGATGATTTTTCTTGGAGTTTCTTTTATCTGCATCAAGAGTTACAACCTGCTTATTTGGACATCTTCGTGCCTGGCTTGTATATGTACTTCGGAAGTATAAGAAGTCATTTGTTAAAGTGGCCAACGTGATCCTAAAAGGCTGATATCAATCAGGGGCGTCTCTTCATGTTTTAATGGTTGTTGGAACACGCATTCTTGAAGAAATCAACAGTCGTATACACACACAGCACAGTCTCAGGTTCGGGTACTAGAGATGCTTGCTTTGCCCCTCCAAGCACCCCATCACCTCCTCCCCTGCTGACTTCTTTGGAAAGCATCCTGGTGCATGCCCTGCGCTCCCAGGTGGCATGGGCCAGTGGGCAGTCCCGTCCGCCCACCCCCAGATCTACAGAGTGTGTACTGAGTCGCTCAGTTGTGTCCGACTTTTTGTGATCCCATGGACTCTAGCCCGCCAGGCTCCTATGTCCATGGGATTCTCCAGGCAAGAATACTGGAGTGGGTTGCCATGCTCTCCTTCCGAGGATCTTCCCAACCCAGAGATGGAACCCGCACCTCTTACGTTTCCTGCACGGCAGGCGGGTTCTTTACCGCCAGGCCCCCTGGGAAGCCCAGATCTGACGTGTAGGAGGAAAGCCGCTCCTGTCTTGGCTCTCTGCACGGTTTGTTTGGACTCCGGCTGTGCCCCGCTGGAGGTCACGGCCGCCTTCCAGGTCACCTCCTCCACTGGTGCTCGCACACTTTGGGTCCTGATCTCCCGCTCTCATGCCTGGAAGCTGAGCCAGGCAAAGACTTGTGACTATTGGTCCCAGGGTCCTGCACAGTCCCTACTGCTGACCCAACCCGCACACGCAACTTTAAAATAACCTCTGCGAAAACAAACCCTCTGAAAACTCATCCCACTGGGCAGTGCCTTTGGAGCTATGATTGATAGGGTGCCTGATAAAACGGGAAGGTGAGAAATCTGTCCTGAGCACACACCAGTGACCAAGGCAGAGGCTGGGAGGAGGCCCTGGGCTGCCACCTGCTCTAACCCATTCTGGGACCCATGGCCAACGTGGAGAAGGGGTGTAATCTTTCAGAAGCATTTTTTGGCCTCTGTTTTTACAGGTGAACTACAAGTTAAATTCTGTAATCTGATTACCATTGTGTGATTTAAAAGTACCAATTTAAGGATGCAAATGACACCACCCTTATGGCAGAAAGTGAAGAAGAACTAAAGAGCCTCTTGATGAAAGTGAACGAGGAGAGTAAAAAAGTTGGCTTAAAGCTCAACATTCAGAAAATGAAGATCATGGCATCCGATCTCATCACTTCATGGCAAATAGATGGGGAAACAGTGGAAACAGTGGCTGACTTTATTTTTCTGGGATCCAAAATCACTGCAGATGGTGACTGCAGCCATAAATTAAAAGATGTTTATTCCTTGGAAGGAAATTTATGACCAACCTAGACAGCATGTTAAAAAGCAGAGACATTATTTTGTCAACAAAAGTCCATCTAGACAAGGCTATGGTTTTTCCAGTGGTCATGTATGGATGTGAGAGTTGGACTGTGAAGAAAGCTGAGCACCAAAGAATTGATGCTTTTCAACTGGTGTTGTAGAGGACTCTTGAGAGTCCCTTGGACTGCAAGGAGACCCAACCAGTCCATCCTAAAGGAGACCAGTCCTGGGTGTTCATTGGTAGGACTGATGCTGAAGCTGAAACTCCAATACTTTGGCCACCTGATGTGAAGAGCTGACTCATTGGAAAAGACCCTGATGCTGGGAAAGATTGAGGGCAGGAGGAGAAGGGGACGGCAGAGGATGAGATGGTTGGATGGCATCACTGACTCAATGGACATGGGTTTGGGTGGACTCCAGGAGTTGGTGATGGACAGGGAGGCCTGGCGTGCTGCAATTCATGGGGTCTCAAAGAGTCGGACCCGACTGAGTGACTGAGCTGAATGATGTGAACTCAAGGATATCACTTTTTAAAGTTTATTGATTCCCTCCCCTCCTTAAGTTGGGATATAGCTGCTGTACAGTGTTGTGTCAGCTTCTGCTGTACAGAAGAGTGAATCGGCTACACCCGTACACGTATCCCCTCTTTTTGGATCTCCTTCCCATTTAGGTCACTGCAGAGCACTGAGCAGAGTGCTCTCTGCGCACAGTAGGTCCCGTTATCTGTTTTATGGGCAGTCGGGTATGCTTGTCAGTCCCAGTCTCCCAATTCATCCCCCCCTGCTTCGCCCCCTCTGTGTCCATACATTGTTCTCTATGTTGTGTGTCTATTTAGAACTTGCAAACAGTAAATTTGCTTTTTTATTTAAAAAAATTCTGAAGTACTTCATACAATGATCTCATACAAGCATGGACTTGACTTCCCCTGCTCTCAACACGGCTCCCTCTGGAGTGTTCACTGTTCTCAGTGTTCACCCATGTTTGCCTATGTCCACGTCTCAACTCATCCTCTCCCTTCTTACAATTCGAGGTCTGGATCAGAGGCTGTCTCTGCCATGCAGTTCCCCCTGACTTTTCTCAGGTGAGTTGTGGTGTTTGTACTCGGTAAGGATGTTAAAGCATTTCAGTCCGTGCTTGGTAG